>VKOC01030074.1:0-19913 GCA_009364415.1 Spea multiplicata
CCCGTGTGTTTTGCGGGGCACTCAGCGGATGTGCCGGCACCGGAATTGTATACGCATAATGTGTCGATGTCCTCCGCCGGCCCCGCAAGACAGTCGGGAGTCTACTCTGGTAAGTTTTGGGGGAAGGGGTAAAACGCATCGTGGGGACGATGCGTCTGCACTTTTTTAACCACTGGAGAAGCAGTTAATGTTGTGTGTCTCGGCAACAGATATTATTTAAAAAGCTCGAGCTAGTTCATTCAGTGTCCAGACATTCCCTTAAACCTCATGAATTGGTGTCATTCATCATTTTTCCCCTGAAGTATGAAGGGGAGTCTTTATCAAAGATGCTCAGCTGGAAGACCGGAACATAACTCTGAAGAAAGCTGAATAAAAAGGAGAAAATGAAACGTTTGCCTGGTTTGAGTGATTAATTAGTTGTCACTGACACTAAAGAATATCTGCATTATACTGATGAAGCTCTGGAACATATTACTAAGAATTACCATTTGAATAGCACATCTGTTTTGCATTCCTGACTCTTGGTATTGTCACTTAGTATTATTTTCCTAATATTTCTAATCTATTGAACATATCCTACTGTTACTGTATGGCATTTTATATAACGTGTTTTCTCACCATGCTACAATGCCACTGCTATTACTATTCAATTAAGCACACAAAATACCAATCCGCCCTGAGCATAGCTATTGGGCAGAAACCTTTGTCTGTTGTCAATTTTAAGATTAACACCTAAATGTAACTTGATAAAAAATATTGGCCCAACTTTCTAAAGGTCCAATGATGTCCAGACTTCCAACAGACCACATAGCGAAGGGCAGAACATCTGTTTATGATAATAAATATGTCACAAGGGTCATGGATGAACTCTATTAAGAAAATAGAGTACAATGTAAAGGAGAATAATTGCCCTTTAAACATAAAAAAAACTGTGTAAGTGGGGTATTACTTTAAGCAGGGGATTTGGAAAACCCAATCTGGTCTGCCCTAACCAGACTCCCATGAACTAGCTGGCTATGGGGGCTCTGCATGGCCAAAAACACTCCATGCACCTGACTGGTACCTAGCCACAAATTCATGGAACTGTATGGCGATGCTTGCCGACAATTGGAACTGTGTCATTACAGACATCTGTTGTCCCACAACAAGCTCAGTATAACCCCAAATGAGTGACATGGACAACGGATGTTCTCAGCTTTAGGGGGTGACCATGATATTTCTCCTCCTTTGCAAGGAGACTAATACAGGAGGAGACCCCAGACGGGTTGACTCTAAAGTTAGTCCATCCAGTCTCAATTGGTCCCCTAATTGTCCCTTAAAGGGCAGTGTTCACCCAGCCAACCCCTGCCTCTTCCGATGAACATACCCTCCCCTGGAGAGAAGTGCCGACTGACCCTTTACCTTGGAGTTCACTCAGCCACTGGGGAATGAAGCCACCTGAATCCCCTCTCTGGTGCTCCTGCTGGGGAGATTAGCCAGCTGCACCATCTCCCAGGCACTCACACCGCCGCTGGGGAGTGATGCTGGCTGTATCTCCTCCCTGGTTCTACGGCTGCTGCTGGGGAGATGGGCCAGCTGTCCTTATCAGCATCCAGGCATGCTCCTTGTATGACAAACAGAGCCATTTCCCCCAGATGAGAGTGGGCTTTCATTAGCCTAACCTGATAAGTTTCTATATATGTATATCTGTACCAATAAAAACTTTAAGTGAGGATATATCATTTTAATGACACAACATTGGCGTGCCTATTCATTTATGAGTTTGTTGTTTTTTTATTTGTAGGAATCAGATGATGAAGATGGTCTGCCCAAGAAAAAGTGGCCCACAGTGGATGCATCATATTACGGGGGAAGAGGCGTTGGAGGGATCAAAAGGATGGAGGTGATAAATACTGTGATGGTGCCATACGTGTAGCATTAAAGCATGAAGGCAAATGCTTTGGTATTGGTGAATAGGAGTTGGAAGGATCCAAAATACTGAAGGAAGCATCAGCATTATGAATATTTAACTCCAGCTATACAGATCCAATCCAATAATCACTACTAGATTTGTGCATGGCAAACAATTCGGATCCATTTTTCATTTTCCTTTTAAAGTGTTTGTTTTCAAACAACAGATTTCATTTTCTGGCCTCTCGTTTTGGATGAGATTTGGAGGGTTTTATGTAGATTAAATTAAATTTAGAGCAATGATTTTTAGGGGGAGGGTATGTCACCTTCTGAACTCACTTTTCACTTACAGCAGCTGCATTGCTAAAGAAGAAATCCAGATTAGATTATTTGTTGCAGGACCAACAACAGCAGCACTACACCATTGTAGGTGGTATTGTAAGTGTATTGCTGAAACACAACTTTAGAACAATATTTTCAAGAAATGGCTTCTAAATCCACCCCACCCAGTCAATTTTCTGCACTAGTAGAACACTTACACTACTTATGGGAGATAAGCCTCAGTCTCAGCCAAGTCTCACTGACTGTCTGACATGTCTACCGCTCATCTGTTTCTGTCAGTTGCCGACTTAAAATGATGTCAGTAAATCTATGTAAAGAAAAAAAACAGACTATTGGGACATCCATTACAGTCATAATCAGTGTGGCTGTCCCTTCATGCCAAGTGTTTTGGCTACTTCAGTCAATACCTTTGATTGCTGGAGCATCAAATTATTGGCTCACTGAAAGGATAATATTTACTGCAAGATATCAAAATACTGAGGTCCCTGAACTATGCCTGATGAGGGACCCGTTTGGTAATCTGTGACTCTGATCGCAGCAACCATATTGGCACCAGTGATTAAAGTAAGAGGAAGATGAAGAGTCCTAAAAATTAATTTTAGGGATTTAAGGAGGTAAGATTAGGAAAAGGACCCCCAAGGTAGTATTCTCGGAGATACTACCTGTGCCATGCACTGCACCAGAAAGACAGAAGGAGATTAGTTTAATGCATGTCTGAAGTCTTGGTGTCCAATGTGACTAGACAGTTGGAGGGGATTTAAAAGTAGGAATGGGGGGAGGGATAATACATACTAGATTAGACAGTAGTTTAGGGAATGAACTTGTGAACTGAGTGGGAACTGAGAATGTTGATTTAGTGGCTGTTACTAAGACATAGTATATAGAGAAAAATGACTGGGACATAGCAATACCAGGGTACTGTTTATATAGAACAACACTGGGGGACTGGGCACACAAATGGCAGATGAAATTCAATGTAGATAAATGTAAAGTTATGCACTTCGGGGTAGCGAATTCACAATCAACCTACACCCTAAACGGTAGTGAATTAGGAGTAACGACAAATGAGAAGGATTTGGGAATTGTTATAGACAACAAACTAGGCAACAATGTGCAGTGTCAGTCTGCAGTTGCTAAGGCCAGTAAGGTATTGTCGTGTATAAAAAGGGGCATCAGGTCGCGGGATAAAGATATAATTTTGCCTCTGTATAAATCAATGGTAAGGCCGCACCTTAAATATGCTGTGCAATTTTGGGCACCTATTCTAAAGAAGGATAGCACTAGAAAGGGTGCAGAGGCGGGCTACAAAATTAATAAAAGGAATTGAGCACTTTAGTTATGAAGAAAGGTTAACAAATTTAAATCTGTTTAGTTTCGAAAAACGTCGCCTCAGAGGGGATATGATAACATTATATAAATATATTCGAGGCCAATACAAACCATTGTGTGGAAATCTGTTCATAAACAGGACTATGCATAGGACACCTGGTCATGCTTTTAGACCGGAAGAAAGGAGATTTAGTCTAAGGCAGAGGAAAGGGTTTTTTACAGTAAGGACAATAAGGATGGAATTCTCTGCCTGCAGAGGTAGTTTGGTAGTCTGTACAGACGTTCAAACTGCAACTGGATGAATACTTGGAAACATAATATTCGGGGATATATATCTTTAATTATGGGGAAACAGCTTATTGATCCAAGGAGAAATCTGACTGCCGTTTTGCGGTCAAGAAGGAATTTTCTTCCCTGGTTAGTGCAAAATTGGAAAGAGCGAAACCTGCGGGGGGGTTGCCTTCTTTTGGATCATGTAGGTGTAACTTGTGTGATTATACACCCCATGGACAAGTAGAAGAATTAGTCTACTAATTGAGAAAGTAGCTAAAATGACATTGAAGAGGGAAGTTATAATGATGGGTGACTTTAATCTTCCTGATGTGAACTGGAAAACCAAAGTAGCTGGTTGTGCAAGGAGTACAGATTTTCTCATATCCCTTGTGGGATTATTTTTAAAACAAGTAGCTGAGGAGCCAAATGGAGATTTGGTATCAGATATTACTGTAGGTGAAAGTTTGGGATATAGTGATTATCAGTCGGTGTGGACCACACAAAAACAAAATGTTTAGATTTTTAGAAAAGCTGACATGTGTAAAGGTGTCCTTATCAGCATACCTCTGAATGGGAACTCTCCGGATTTGACCAGGAGATCTCCGGGTGAAGCACTGCTTCTCCGGTTCTCTGGGTCAAGACCAGAATCCTCCGGGTCATGGGAGCGGGGTCTTGACACACCCCACTCATTTTCTCTTTAAATGGAGGTGTTTCCCACCGACATCACAGGGCCCCCCCACCGACATCACAGGGCCCCCCTACTGACATCACAGGGCCCCCCACTGACATAAGTGGTCAGTCCTGGCCGCGTCCCACAAAGGAAGGCTCCGTGTAGCTCAGAAGTTCCAAGGTATGCTTCTCAGATTCAGGTCTTTTAAATGGAGTTCAGGAGAAATGGGATTCTTAAAAAGTTAAATTAATGAAGGCAACAGAAAATTGTTTTTGGTTCGTCAGTAAGACGCAGCAGAAGTGGCCAGAATAGTAAAAAACTAAAAGTTAGCATTTAGTAAGTACAAAAAAACAAACAAAGTGAGAAACATAGGCAGATTGATAAGATTAGGTAGAAAGAGGCAAAGCAAGTTATAAGAGCTGCAAAAGCACAGGCAGAAGAGATAATTGCCCAATCAGTAAAAACGGGAGATAAAACATTTTTTTAGATACATAAATGAGAAAAAAAGGATTTGTTAGGGAGAAAAAAGGAAGGTATGTAGAAGAGGATAAAGGGCTAGCAGAATGTCTCAATGAATATTTCTGTTCAGTTTTTAAATATGAAAATGAAGGTAAGGGACTGTTAGGAAAAAGGACATTTTATACATATGAGTTTATCAAGGAAGAGGTTTAACGTAAAGGCAAGTAAGTTGATTGAGCCTGATGGGATACACCCAAGGTTATTAGAAGAGGTACTAGGGAAACCGTTCACAGATTTATTTAACCAATCATTGTTAATGGGAGTACCCCTAGAAGATTGGAAAGTGGCAAATGTTTCCATTCACAAGAAGGCAGTAGAGAGGAGTCTGGCAACTATAAGGCGGTGAATCTTAGTTGTGGAGAAATGGTAATGTTAAAGGATTGTAGAGCATCAAATATATATAAAAAGTTTATTTTTATGAGTAAGTCCTAGAATTAGAGCTATGTCTAACATGGAATGAGTTAAAATATTGGTATAGTAAATGCCCATTGGGTGTGTAGTTTTAAAAAATGTATGATTTGATGGGATAAATTGAATTGACCGGGTTCAAAGATACCCAAAAATAGGACATGGGCACAGACTGACCAGATGCCCAAATTAAAAAAAATGCACACTTCTTAATGGTGGCCTATTAAATCCCAAATAACCCAACAGAATCATGCATGGGTGGTATCACTGTACCCAAGAGATGCTGCTGAACACACATTGGTGTGTTGTTTGACAGTGACATATACAGGAGCTGTAAATTCATACCTGAAGTACAATCTGTGTGAAAAAGAGACGCAACAAAAATTACTACCACAAAGTTTGACAAAGCCTGGTGGTAGAATTAGTGCATAAAAAAAGAGTAAAAATTCTAATATTTGAAATACCGCGGCGTGTCTATTTTGCAAAAATATAAGGTTTGACAGCTTCAAAGATGTCCCAAACAGCATGTGGGGCAGAATTACCAGATTTGGAAAAAATAGTTTTGAAATAGCAAAACACTACTTGTAGTTATTGCCCTATAACTTGCAAAAAAACATAAAAACATTGGGTATTTGTAAACTCAGGACACATAATGGAATCTATTTAGTAGGTTTATTTAATTAGCTTTCATAGATGAGTAAAAGATTTAAATGGGGTGAATGCTTCTAATCTGCTATAATTTTCTATGTTTCTAAATGTTTGTGGTAGTACTAAGTTGTAGATTGCATTGAAACACAAGGGATAACATACAATACAATGCAGAGTAGAATGTAGGTAGAAAATGTAAGTGCCCAAAATACAGTGCCTTTTTGCCTTTGGGTGCACCTGCTTTTGCAGACTACAACTTCTGTCACAATCATTATATGGCTGAGGCCAGAGGCATTAGAGTTCACTAACATTTCATCAGTCCATTTGTGGAGGCCATGGGCTCTCTATCCTTTTGCTCCAGTAAACCTTGGCTTCTCCAAGAAACAAACTACAACACTGGTTGCAGGAGAGCCCCTATAAAGATCAAGCGAAAACACCTCCGGGTATTCCTTCCCATCAGAGTAATGCGGAAGAAGCGATTTATAGTAAAGCAGCTAATCCCTCAGAGGGAAATCACAGCGAGGACCCAGTCAGGCGCAAGGCAAGGAAAGCGATGAGGCACACTGAGTAAAGGATTAATCCAGAAAGGTCCAGGAACACAAGAGGTGTGATTATGCTTCTATGCTAAAACAGGGAACAGATAAATGTGAGGCTCTGAATGTAAATGTGAGGCTCTGAATGTTACCCTTTCAGCTTCTACAGTAAAGCTCTTATCCCTTAATTTTGATTTTAAATGGCAGCCGACTTTTATTCGCTCTCTCGGCATATATATAACCCCTTCGCATTCCCAGATGTATGCGGCTAACTACCCACCTCTCCTCTTGCGCCTGAAGCGTGATTTAGCGACATGGTCGTCCTATGCCCTGTCTTTCATGGGACGAATTTATGCGGTGAAGATGACGCTATTGCCCAGACTCTTATATTTATTTCGTTCCATATCACTGCCCATCCGGAGGAACGACATCACTAGCCTCCAAAGAGCAATTGAACTTTTCGTCTGGCAGGGTCGTAGAAGTCGTCTTGCTAAAGCTAATCTTTACAAACCGAAGTCTGCAGGAGGGCCATCAGCCCCTCTGCTTTACGAATATTACGTTGCTGCTCAATTGGCGATGCTGCTCTCCCTCTCTGTGGTCAACTCCCCTCCCCGCTGGGTCCAACTGGAGTCCGATCTCTGCTCCGGAGTTCGCCCGGGATGGCTTCTGTGGCATTCGTTCCTTGACAAGTCGCTGATCTCTGCCAGCCCCACTTATTGCACTCTCTCCGCCTATGGTTCCGTGTGAGGCACAGATTTCGACTTACGAGCCAGAGCTCCAGGTTGACACCGCTCTTTCAGAATCCAGACTTTCCCGCTGGGCGTCACCTCCGCCCGTTCCACTGGTGGATCACGACAGGAATCGTCACAGTGGGAGATTTGCTTGTGAACAATAAACCTAGTTCCTACCAACACCTCCTTCCTCGCTATGACCTCCCGCCTACAGAAATTTTCCGGTTTCATCAGATCTCACATTTCGTCCGAAACTTTCTGCTGCATCATCCGGATCACATCCCGACGTTTTATGAGCAAGCCACCCGCCTTCCCCACAAGCCCCGGGGTGCGATTTCCCATCTGTATACTCACATGCTGGGGATTAAATTCCCGTCTTCACCTCTGTTCGAGCAGCGCTGGGAGTTGGATCTGGGACAATCCCTTGAACCTGCGGACTGGGGTGAGATTTACGTTAACATCTGGAGGGTGACCGCGTGCACTTTGGTTCAAGAGAACTGCTACAAAGTCCTTTCACGTTGGCACCTCATGCCGTCTAGGCTTCATCGCATGTTCCCGGCCCACTCACCTCTGTGTTTCCGGGGGTGTGACGATGAAGGGACTCTCCTGCACACGTGGTGGACCTGCCCTCAGGTTGCGTCACTTTGGTCCCACTTCTTCCACAACTTGAGTGCAGCCCTTGGTGCTCAATTGACTCCTGACCCTTGGACGGCTCTCCTTTGCAGAAACTATCCGCTGGACGCTCTAACTCCACCGGCCCACCGTTTAATCTTTCGCATTTGTACGGCGGTTCGTCTGGCTATCGCTAAGGTATGGAAGTCGGGCGCCCCTGCCGTCCCTTTCATTGAAGCTAAGATTTGGGATATAGTCAAACTAGAAAAGATTACGGCATACCTGCATGGCACATCCCACCTTTTCCATCTCACGTGGGATCCTTGGCTGGAGACATTCGCACCGTCCAACGTTGCAGTGCCCTGGCTGTGAGAGTCGTCATTTCCCCTCCTCTTTCCTTCCCTCCCCGTTCTTCTCCCCCCTTCTTTTTCTCTCTTCTATCTTTCTCTATTTTTCTATCTTGTTTTCCGTTTTCTGGCATTTGAGGATTTTCGTTTCCATGCCCCGACCTGGGCGGGTTCCAGCAATGACTGGTATATCACTGGCCTTCTTACTACAGTTTCGCTTCCAATGCGTCTTCTTACGGTATTTACTATTCTACCGCTGTGTGCTTGTCTCAGGCCGGGTTGTACCCATTTGTATCGCATGTCATGGACCTGCTCGCCATCTCTGTGATTTACATTGCTGTACTTGTACTGTGTCGATGTTTGGCCTTTGGCTATTACGGCCTCGGAAATCCTGTCATGTATGTTCTTCTCTATTCTCTTTTACGAAAATCTAATAAATTACTTCTTAAAAAAAAAAAAACAGGGAACAGATGCATCTAAATGGGGGTTAAAGTTATCTGCAGCCCTGTGTCTGTGACACTAGCTTTCATCTGCATCTCCACTACATAAGTAACAGCAGGGGTTACTTTTTGTGACGGGAACGACCTGTACCCCAACTGGGTACACCCGTCAGACAATCCTTCCTTCTCCCCATGGCCACCGGGAACACAAAACTTCAACTGTCAGGCAGGACTAGCATCGAAGACAGCAGGAAACACAGCTCTTTGGGAACCTCTACACGCACTGTAGTATACAGAAGCATAGCAATACAGTGCTTTACTGCCTTGACAAGGGCAGCACAGAGGCTTACCCCAATAACAAGACGGGTCTCGTATTGAGGTAAAACAGGAACTAACTTTATTTGAACCAAACACATGAACTATATATAGAAGTAAGAAAGGGGCAAGAGAAATGTCACAGGATCTAATTACCATTTCAGGAAGGAAGTAATTAGATCACATCCTGCAACACAATATCCGGGGAAGGACATAATTACATGAGACATAAATAATTAAATTTATTGGGGAGGTAGACATAGAATGATGACAGATATAATTGAATTGAAATAAACAATGGCTAGGACGTAGAACTAACTGGGGCTAACAGGATTAACAGCTACTGTACAGCAGTAGAGGATACACAAAAGACAATGAATGGCAGTACTAACACCTAGCACATTAATATACATTTCTTCACAACCCAGATAATCAGCCTTCTGCAGGATGTCCAGCTGGCATTTACAGTTCTGAGTCTTTGAGTGGGAAACGTGGTAGAGAGCAGACAGGAGGCTAGCCATCAGTCCCCTCCAAAAGCCCCAGTGACAGAAGGTTCTACGATCTGGATCACATTTACCTTCCCAATATTCGTAAAAGGTTATCCAGGGGACCATGGACCCTCCACTTAAAAGCTTGAAGGGTGTATAGCCATTCGACTGATGGGGCACTTCCCAGTATGCAACTATTTCTCACAGTCTTTGTGGGAGTTTGTAAATCTTAGAGCATCTGTTTGAGGGTTCTGTTGAATTTGCTCGTTAGTCTAAAGATGATACGGGGTAGAGATAATGTACCTTTTACCGGACCTGCTCCGTCTGGCCAAGGTTCTTACAATATCAACTGTAACCAGCTGAAAAGGTTTCATGACAATGGGTAGTGCTTGAAGAGTGTTACAGGCCACGTCCTCATGCTTTCCAACCTGTTGACATATGTCGTGGGTACATCAGAAATACTTCATATACGGGAACATTTGGGATCAGTAGAAAGAGGGGTTACGTTTTTTTTTGTGGGCAAGAGGGCTGGGTGATATTCAGTGGGAGCATCAGGTCTCTGTGAGACAGCAGGGTTTGGCCTCCCTGTCTTGATGGAGACACTTTGTATAAGAGACCATTCTATCGCATTACATAGTATCCCGAGACCCTTTTTCCTTGGTTCCACAGTAATGGGACGAAGACACGTCTTGAGCTAGCTCAGCCTGGAAGTCAGCGGGTGGGGACCAAGTTTGTATGTCAAAGGAGTCAGGGGAAGGCTTTACTTGGGTCAATGCAGTGCTGGGTTGCTCTGGGGTACGTCTGGCTACTGTTTCTACCTCATGGGAGATGGACGACTTTGCCAACAATTTGCTCTCCAAGTGACCAAAATCACTACCCAGTAAAACATACATATTAAGTCCAGGCATGACTCCCAATTCCATGTCCTGAATCCAAATGTAGATGGGCCATAGGTATTTGGTAGATCTTTTCACCTGCCACATGAAGAGTGACCACCGGTCCTGTTTGTCGGTTGGGGTACCAATTGAGAGCCTAAGGTCTGAAAATGTTATGATCAGATGTTAGGACCCTGTGCGACAGCATCTGAAATGTCCCAGAGAATAGTCCGTGCAGTAGCTGCGGCTGGGAAAACCCCGGTCCTAAAGATGGGTAATACAATCAGGGTTCCCAAATGAGCTCTCTCTCCATAACCCACTCTGAGTGTTGTCCACCACAAGCAGAGTGTAATCTGAAAAGAGCGACGTTGTGGGAAGACGGATGCCCATAGCAACACAGTTCTAATTGTCGGCGTTCATTGCAGCGGCTCCTAGCTGCCGTACGGTTTCATGAATTTGTGGCTAGGTCCCGATCAGGGAGCATTGGGAAACCATTTAGAGCCCCGTAGCCAACTAGTTCATGGGAGTCTTTTTAGGGCAGTTTACCGACACCCTGTGCCACCCAGTGAGCACAAGGTGGCTTTCTAGCAGGGAGATGGCTGTGGTTAGGAAGAGAATAATCCAGGTTAGGGCTGCTGGCTGAGAAAGTACAGTGGTGTGACGGAGACCCGTCAGAACTGACTTAATTAGATACGCATGCAGGTATTTATACACAGTAAACGCGATTAAAATACAATTGAACAGAAAAACACACAAAGTCCTCCTTCAGGTCCAGCAAGGGGAATACACAAATAAATAATACATTGGGATAGTAGGATTATCCCCCTGGTCCATGATTCTGGGACTCCCTTGGAGATATAGTCTGAGGAACATGCTACTCCAGGCCCCCCAAGGGGGCTCGCCCACAACAGGATGACATTTGAGGGTACTGTATGACAAAAGGTACTTTGACTACTGTCTGTGTTATTGGCTAACACTGTACTATCCTTTCAAACCAAGGACATACCTTACAAACCATTGTTAAACAGAGGACTCATTTTAACTTGTGTAGTTAAACACCCTCGTAGCAGAATATATATAACCCTATACTGAAGGAATAGATAATTATTCTTCCGTTCACTTGCTGTGACTTTGCTTAAGAGTAATCATACTTCATTAAATCGGCTTGGTCCACATGTTGTTCTATACAGATTGTTTTTAGTGTGGATATACTGTATATCAGGATCCTTTTTATCTGTAGAAGCTTAATAATGCCTACCTTTTTCTCAGGTACGATGGGGTGATAAGGGCTCTACCGAAGAAGGTGCAAAGCTGGAAAAACCTAAAAATGCCATAATAAAGCTACCAGACCAGGAATATGAGCCATGGGAGCCAAAATCCAAGAAAAGCTCATCTCATCGGAAACCACAAGAGAGAAAGTGGTATAGTCCAATAAAGGTAATAACAATTCTCCTTTCTGGTTTTGCCCAGATTTTGTTTAATTGGTCCAACCATATCCTTGATATTCTGCTTTATTATAGGGCAAGCTTGATGCGCTGTGGGCTCTTCTGCGAAGAGGGTATGACCAGGTGTCACTGATGAGACCTCAGGCAGGAGATAAGGTAAGAGGATACTCCAAAAACAGAATGCACAATGTATTAAACATATCAGACCACATGTAATTGTGAGTACGTATGTTGGACTCGAGGGAGCTTTGTATAAGCAACACTTCATTTTTTTTTTTTTAACTTTTACTCATATGTGCTCCTCCGTGACACCCATAATCCACAGCCATCTGCATATCAAGAGGACAATACCCTTACCTGAGCTGCTACAGTGGGGTATAAGGTGTTGGACAAGGTGTCTGCTCTATCAATGCCAGCACTCTAGCAGATTACTTTAAGTCTGGCTCAAAGGACTGTTGCGGACTGCAGAACTTCATGGAGACCCTAGATACCAGGGTGGAGTGCACAGCTCCCCACACAACACCACAGAGCTGAGAACAGGTGGGACTGCGTCCCTAAATCCCAACCAGAGGTGATTGGGCCTACAGCAGAGCTACGAGCGGCAGCCATCCTAGTGGAGCCTGTGGAGGAATGCCACTGTAAGTTGTTTTTTGAGTTTGCTCCAATAGCTCTACCTATGCTTTAATATCACTTGACAACATCTGGTGCAGTGGCATACGAGGAGGGAGGTCTGACTTCTGGACTGCGAGTAATCACAATCGACATCATATCTTCATGTAACCACTTTCAGTAATAGTGATTGAGGCTAAATTTAACGAGCTGAATTCATCAGTGGACAACTCTCCAACATTAAACCACCAATGCTAACAAAATAAACTGGATTAGCGCCACAGAATCTTAGAGGATACAGTTCTTAAACTCCACGAGGACTTTGAAAAACTGATCTTTCAGGACTATTCAACAGAAGTGTCGGCAAGAGCCAGGTATTTGCTGTGCTCTTGTTTGAAAGGAAAACATGTTTCTTTATTATGCTAAATCAAGATTCAATCACGAAGGCCAGGTGTACTTGATTCACCCCAGGAGGCCAACGGCAAGCTGTAAGAATTACAGCTGCTTTGAGTATCGACGGCCTCCCATGTTCGAGTCCTTGACTTATGTGTGGAACTTAAGGACTTGGGAAGTATCTGGTGCACTCCCATGCCCTTGCTGTTTACAAAATCTGTTGGGCTTTTGAGCCTATTGTTGGAGACAGTCTTCATGCAAGACTGAGGCTAAACCGGTCAGTTCCAGTTATAGCATGGCGGCTTTGATGAGACACACCATCGACTGGCTGCTCCCTACTGCTTTTTTTATTGACAACAAACTGCTTTTACATACACCTTGTGAAAACCCACAGGGATGGGGTGTAACACAGGAAAACGGGTATGGAGCCGAAATAACGGTATAAACAGATGGGCTGTCACAACGGGCATTGGGCCTCATCTTTTTGGAAACGGGGATTACTCAACCTGGAATGAAAAAGGGTCCACTGCCAATTGAGTCCTAGGGCCAATCTCATTTTCCACGCTTGTATCGTGCAGCCTAGCAAGGGGTTATCAGCTATGTGCTCCATACCGGTTTTCCTGTGTTACACCCCATCCCTGTGGGTTTTCACAAGGATTAAAGGTTCACGGACCCAGTATACCCCTAATGTTGGTCGGATTCCACCTTCACCCCCTGCTTGGCGCCTGACCGGGACCTAGCCGCAAATTCATTCAACTGTGTTCATTCAAAAGGTTAATCCCTTGAGCAATCGGGCTTTCAGAGGCAAGGAAGATCTTTTCGGCGGAGATACTCAGTCCAAGTACGGGTCTCTATCACATTGTTGGCAAGCGCTGGGACGCTTCCTTTCTACAGGGATTGACTGACAAGACGGCAGACTTCAGTCGCCTAGATGGGGACATGGATGTGAGATGGGGACATGGATGTGACATCAGAATTCCAGGGGCTGCTGGGGGTCATCTTCTCCTGCTACACCACTGCTCTGCCTACAGAACAATATCAGGAACTGAGGCAACAGATTTCAGGGTCACTATGGGAGGTGGCCCTCCAGGAGGCTGTTATATGCCGGGGTCAGTGTCTTCCAAGCCTCAGACAAAGGATTAGAGACCAGCGGGAACTATGGATGTCATTCCTGGGACAGCAACCCCAGGAGCAATGGGTATCCGTATTGGACAAGCTGGTACAACAGGAGGTAGAGCTGGACAACCGATATCGGGCTCTGCAGTAGCACGCAGAGCAAGCATATTTGGGGACTGTGACAGAATGGTCTCCAGAGGGCTATGATTTTGATGGCCCTGAATGGTGGGAGAGCCTCACCGATTTCCCCTTCAGTCCCCTATAGACGTACCGGTGCGTCCATATGCGTTTCTTTAGATGCGTTTTATGCACGTACCTGTATTTCTATAGGGGACTGAAGGGGTTAAAGGAGCCTAAGACTTAAATGTCCTTTACAGCATGGCTCCCCTATGTAAATCAACTAGACTCTCACACAAAATCTTTACTTCTCAAAGCTTTTCATTATTCTAGTTGGTATAGCGAACAGGTCCGTAGTGACAGACGCCCTATACGACTGTAGCATCTGTGGGACCGTGGGGGAAGGCCTTAGTGACAGCGTACAGGGTAGTTTATTCTACAAGTGATGTTGTTCCTTTATTTTGGCTTAAGTAAAATGTAGAAAAATGGCATTAGTGTTCACAGCTTGATTGTTCACTTTGCTGCCAAACACGGGTGGTTGGCTAAATCTTTTTGGTTCACCATTACGAGCGCGAAAGCAAGCGACAGAGAATGCAGTGAAAGCATCCATCATGTCCTGTAACAATGAAATTCAGGACCCAACCGTCTTCTGTGAAAAAGGTGGTGTGACGTTGGGAAAACTGCATCGTAATTTGTTTTGAAATAAAGTGGAAAAAAAAAAGTGCGGAAACTTTTCGAACGTACCTTGTAGTTACTTTAAATAGAAAACTAATGTATATTTTATTGAACAAGCCCTGGGTCTCTCCTATTCTGAGATTCACTTTACACACATCTCGTCTTTTATCTATACAAGTACATATTCACTGTATAACACTATGTTGTAAATGTACCTGATTTTGCGATCAGGCAACTTGTTAATAGGACGCTGATATTTACATATTTATTAGATATTTATTAGATCTACTTATTTCTTAGTAACAGTTTAAACACACAATTCCAACAATTATATGTACTAAAGGGGAGATTTCACTAATCTTATGTTGTTTTACAGGGACGATGCATTAACTTCACACGGCTTAAGGCAGATGGTACCTCAACCATCTACACTCCACCAGCAACGAGCATTCCGGTTAAGAACATTCCAAAGAAGCCCACGCAGCGGCAACCTCCACCAGGCCCTCCACCTGCGCGGGTCCCACCAGGGCCTCCACCCTCTCGCCCTCCACCCCAGCCCATTAATTGAGTCCGACCTAGGGGATTCAATATACAATACTAACAGTGGCCCTCTAGAGCAGCTGTTTGGCCACTGATCACAAGTGTCTTTGGGATGATGAATGAGTAAAAAAAATGCTGACTGAATGTGGCTTCTCACAGCATAACCTCCAAAAGAGAAACTTGCATTGCACCTAATACATACGTTTATGTAGTACTTATCCATCAGCGTTTGGAATATTTGCTTTTGCACTTTGCTAAGAGCCAACTTTTCCACATAGGATAACGCTTTATGACATATACAAAAATAATGAAAATAGCAATAAAATCTAGGACTTGACAACCCAGACAACTGCAGTAAATGCGCTATGCAGCCCAGCTGTTAACTGTGACTATGCAGGCGCCATTAATGCATTTTCTCCCTACCAGAGAGTCCCGCATGGGTTATTCTATATATTTTGCTGAATAATACAAGCGGTTCTGGCATTGAAGGGGTTAAATTAGCCCTGTCTATTTATTCTGTTATGGTTTAGTATTTTAAACAAATAGAATTTGTTGCTGGACAGCAAAATCTACCCCATTTGTGCTCAGGTTGCAACCTGTCCTCAATGCATGTCACTCACCAATATACTGTTTTACTATTTGAATCTATCGTCCTCTGTATTCTCAGGGGAAAAAAATCATTAACCTCTGGTAGTTTGCCCACAGGGTACTATTGTTTATTATTATGGTTTATTATCGGTGCTTTTGGATGGCAACGCCTGCAGTATAGTTTTGCAGACAAGGCAGCATTCTGTATGTGAAACAGCTCAAGCTCTGTACAAAGTATAAAAAGGTGCATGTGGTACTGCTGGGCAGTAAGTTTAATATATAATATGTGCTGAATTTCACACTTCAATAACATGAAACCTCAATAAGGGAAAATGCTATACTAAGAGTAAAGTTACCAGCGAAGCATGAAATGTTTTTATTACTAGGTACTACATTCCCAGTTCCTTACAAATTATCTTATAGAAAACTAAAAAGAGTTGCCACATAACATAAACCATAAATACATATTTAACAAGAACTGAATTGCTCGACTAAAAATGCAGACTGTAGAGATCTTGCTTGCCTCTGAAAAGTCAATTGCTCAAGGGATTAACCCAAGCACTTGCGGAGACTTAGTATAGGGTACAAACAGAACCCCATTTATTGAAGACAGCACAAATATTTATACACCAGACATTATAGGATTAGGGGTATAATCTCAGACACCAGACAGCCCAGTGCCTTCATAAAATTACTTGGTCAGCAATGCCTACCTGACAGAGAGTCACTATTTCGGGGTGATCCTGAGGGAGCATCAATGTGCTCCCTCCTTGTAACTGCCACTGAGTGTTGCCCACCACGAGCTTAATGTAACCTCAGAAAAGCAACGCGGTGGGAGATCAGGTATCCGTAGCAACTCAGATCCAATTGTCAGCGGTCATCGGCGTGGTTCCTACCCGCCGTACAATTCCATGAATCCGCGACTAGGTCCCGGTCAGGCGCCAAGCAGGCGGAAAGCGGAATCTGACCAACATTAGGGGTATACAGGGTCCGTGAGCCTTAATCCTTAGGAAAAACACAAGGATGGGGTGTAACACATGAAAACATATATGGGGCCGAAATGGCATAGGGAATAAACAGGTGGGCTTTCACAAATAGTAAGGCATCTGTAAAAATGGGCGTGATACAAGTAAGTCTAACACGCATTAGGAGGTGGAAAAGTACCAGTAGTAGTGTGCCTATGAGTGTGTGAGATAAGAATAACAAAATGCCCCAGCGTAGTAGCTATGACATAAACTGGGGGCGGCTACCATTAAAAAAGATAACGAAAATATATGTTTATGTTAAAAGAAGGTATATTGTAAGTGACTATATTGAGTACCTTGTACATTAGTAACTATATATATATCTATTCCTGAGGGAAAAACAAGCCTTCTGGCATGTCTGGTGTCTGTAGATGGGTGTTTTAATAATGCTTCTACTACCCTCTTAATTTTAAGTGGAAGGTTTTCCATCACCTTACCCACCACAACTTATGTAATGGTTATATATATATAATATATAATATATAGATATAATTATACTGGATCGCCCCAGCCCAATATCTTAACCATCCCATTTTATGTGGGACAGTCCTAATTTCACAAGCAGTAGGAATCACAGGCAATTTGAGAAGATCAGTGCTTCTCATCCAACCAGTCCACCATGCAGCACAAACCACAAATGTAGCTCCCATGTGCCACCTTGTGACGCATGGAAGCCAAGTGCCACAATATGAGATCATATCCAACATTCTGCTTCAATGCATTACAAGGTGGTATTTGGATTGTCCTTAACCCCCGCCCCTATCAAACCATATCCCCAGAAAGGTATACTGCTTTGGGCACCTGAAATTTAGTTGAGGATGCAGCCCCCATCATGTTATACAGTCTTATGTTATTTTTTTTATTTTTTTTGCTTGTAAAAATGCTTTTTTTCTAGATCAGCATTAGTTATTATACTTAACACGAAACCTCAGATTTTGGTGTCAACATTTATACCGCATGTTAGCGCAGTTTACTGCATAAGGTTAAACTAACAGTTAACACCTTCCTGATTTGTAATTGGGCTGTTAAGCAGCCCTTATATGACGTAAATATTTTACATTGTTTTTTTCTGATATTTAGAAATAAACAGATTTTGTACCAAGTTACAACTCCGTCTCTTTTGATGCTCATTTTTTTTTCAGCTATCCCCATGGCTACTTGTAAACATTTGGTGTAAATTATTATATATTTTAAATAACTAGAACATTTTCAAATGTATTGGCATTATGTAAAGCTGTGTTAATGACCGTTGCTATGAAAGGTCAAATTATTCAGGCTCTGTATATATATTTTCAGACCAGGGTATTTGTGTTTAAAGACTGAAGATTGATACAAAATTCACTAAGAATATCCTATTAAATTCTTAATGTTTAACTTTAACATTTTTTATATATTTTAGAAGGTTTGTTTTGTACAGGCCACCTTCCAGACTGTTCACTCAGTCTACTCCTGTATTTGGCATTATTGTTTCGATACTTGACATAATTAAACATTTTCTTTTGTTTCAAATGTGCTGCCTTTCAAAGGGTTACACACCTGGCACTTGAAATGGTGTGCAGTCCAACAGCTCATCTGTATTATGCATTTTTATGGCCCTCGACAATCTTAAAGCTTAGTCAGCTTATACAAGGATTTCCTTGGAGAATTGCCAACTGCACCTTCTCTCTGGAGTCTTCTCAGCCGCTGGGGAGACAGGGTGGCAGGGGCCCCTTCAATCCAGGGTTGGGGATCTGAGCCAGCTGCCCAGTATTTCTGGGGACCACAGGTGGCGACCACAGTCTCATCCACCTGTATGGGATACATGTCCCCCAGTGCTGGTTTTGTATTGTCACTCCACCAGAGGCCAGCTGCGCTCAGACCTGGGGAAAGCTCTTTTATGGGGTTTGCGGGGCCCCCCAGTACTGGTAGAGAGGGGCCATCATGCGAGTATTTCAGCTGGGGTGGTCTGAGTGGCAGGGAACTGGACACACAGCAGGAAGCAGGGCTTGACGGCAGCAAGCACACTGGCAGGGCACTCGGCTTGGGAGCCAGGAATAAGTCATGATCAGGTACAGGGCCAGAGCAAAACAGTCCTAAAACTTCAATGCAAAGGCCCTGACTGAAGGGCAGAGCAGGTTTATATAGGCAGGGTGCAATCCAGGTAATAAGGTTCAGCTGTATATGATAATTAGGTCAAGGTGCACCAGAGTGAGAAGGGTGGCCACTAGTGGTTGTAAAACAACATGAGCGTCAATAAGTAGTGAATACTCCAGGCCGAGTAGGGTTGAACCTGACAAGTACTCTGCCCTGATGCCAGCGCTTCTGCTGGAGATTGGGGATCTGGGCCAACTGGCCAACTTTCCGGGGACCCAGGTGTGGAGATCGCAGTCCCATCCACTACCACTGTCTCTGGGGCTGCCTGACTGGACCCTACAAGCTTGCTGTGGCCAGGCTCAGGAAACAGGGAAGGGAGCAGGCAGAGGCCAGGGCCACCCTGCCCTGATGGCTGCTCTTTTGCTGGGTGGGTGATAGTGGAGACCAGAGTCCCATCCACTACACCCAGAAAACTTTCTTCCTTTCCCTGGGAAGGGAAGCCAGTTGCATGCCCTCCCGGTCCAACATCCTCAGTTGTAAAATCAATTAAATCCACAATCTCTGGATCCGGTTGTGGTGTAAAGTCACATAGCTCCGGTATCGGATCTGGGTTAGCTGCCCAGTATTCCAGTAATAACCACTCCATAAAATCCATGAACTTCATGGTCACTGGGGCATACTGTTGAACATGGTCGAACAACTCTTGATATGCCTGTTCCAGTTCCCATTCTTGTGTGACCAAATAATCCAGGTCAGCTCACAGCTCAGACACGTTTGGAATCTCCTTCGCTCCTGGAATTCTTCCCGCCAGTGACGACTCTGGAAACAATATAACGGGGGGCACATAAGATACCACAGGCAAAACTGGGGGAGCAATAATAATTTCCACCATTTAATCATATTACTGGAAAA
>VKOC01030075.1:0-18200 GCA_009364415.1 Spea multiplicata
AACTCATGCTCTCCCGCATTCAGACAATTCATCCACATATTAACCCATCCTCTCCCTCATTCAGACAATTCATTCACACATTAATGCATACTCTCACTCATTCACACAATGCATCCACACATTAATTCATACTCACTCATTAACATGTACCCCCTCTCCCTCCCTTATCACTTTCTATCCCTTCTCCCTCCCTTATCTCTTTCTACCCCTTCTCCCCCTTATCACTTTCTACCCCTTCTCCCTCCCTTATAAATTTCTCACCCCTCTCCCTCCTCTTTCCCTACTCACCCCCTTTGTATTTCACTCACCTTTAAAGTCCTGCGGTGGGAGAACGAGGCTTTTGTCTTCTTTCTCTGCCGCGGCCCGCTGCTTCACTGCTGAGCACCGGATATGATGTCATATACGGCGCTCAGTATGAAATGCCGCCACCGCGGCGGAGGTAGAGGCCTCGTGGAGGAGAGTGAGGGGGGCCAAGCGGTTGCTAGGCTCCCCTCTCTCTCCTCCGTGTCCAAAAAAAAAAGCGCTTCAGGCTGCCCAGGACTTAAAGTCCCATTGCGGGACTGTCCTGGGCAATCCGCTGGATGGTTCCAAATTCGTCAGGGGGGCAACAGGGGGGGAAATTGCCCCCCTGTAGCGACCCCACTGCGCTGGAGCTTCTATGGTGGAGCACCAGCGTGACATAACCTTTCTGGTGCTCCACCATAGAAGCCCTGGTGGAAGTGCCGGCAGCGGAGGTTGTCTGCGCACATCGTACAGAAGTCCACCTGCCGGCCCCACTAGACACCAGGGAGTTTAGGGGTGAATTGGTATGTCAGGGGGGTGGCACTTCTAGGAAGCACGGTGGCCTATCAGGGGGGCAGAGTGGCACTTATAGGAAACATAAAGCATATCTGGGGGGATGTGGGCATTCTTAGGGGGCAGGTGGGCATTTCTAGGGGCATAAAGCATATCTGAAGGGTCAGAGTGGCATATCTAGAGGGCATAAAGCATATCAGGGGTTATAAAGCACATTAGGGGCAGAGTGGCATATCAGGGGGCAGAGAGGCATTATGAATTAAGGGGGGAACCTTAAAATGGCTATTGGTTTTCTGTTTGTATATATGCTAACTGTATAATACATACCAAAAATCGTAAAATACATGTATTCCTGTTCATTAGATAAAATACTGTTTTACCATTTCACTAATGTGTATTTTTTCTTTAAAAAAAAAAATTTCCTTAAAACTTGTGGCCAAACTTGTGGCCAAAGGGTGTGGCCTATATTTGTGTACGGCCTATATTGGAGCCAATACGGTATATGAGTGACATCAGTTTCATTGTTAAAGAATTTACATGCCAGAAGGGCGAAGATTAGTTTGATCACAACCCTATAATGTACAGTATAGTCTTAATCATTTTATGTTATATGTGTTCTTGCAAAAAATGGTGAACCATGAAATAAAATGCACTTGGAATAAATAAATGTAATTAACTGCTCATTGCTGTATTTTACGTTTATTTAATCTTGTCACGTCATCATTCTGTTTCAGTAATGCTTTTCTGGAACAGAGCCAGATTTTTTGTACGTTAAGTAGCACAGAATGTCTGTTATCTTACCAATGGGAAGAAGAATTTGTGATGTTTAATGGTTGAGGTCAAGAGCCAGATTCTTGAACAGTAAGAAGTGGGATTTTGATTTTGCCCTTTACCTGCAGTTTATTCACCCCAGCATTAAATATTCATAGTTGTGTTAAAGTAGCCTTTTCATTGATCATTGTATTTTCGTAGGTGGGGCCTGAGTTGAGGACAGGTATGTTTTGTAAGTTTAAAGGGACCCAACATTTATAACAACTTTTGAGCAAACTTTTTTTACCCATTGGTGGCTAGTGATCAAGACACATTTAGATTTAGTGTACACACTGTAAACTAACTTTGGCGGTTAGATTTAGTTTACACACTGTCCAGGAATCTTTATTTTTTTTAAGATAGGCACAACAGAACAAAACAAACTCCTGGATCTTATGAGCACTAACTAAACAAAGTTCTCCAACCTGACTGTGGTTGGACGGCTTATCCATTACCAACAAAACCAGGCTACATGTAATGGCAGCAATCAATAATATAGCAGCTCTCTCCCTCTCTCTCAGGGAGACAAATAATCTCGCTCTGCTCCGATCCAGAGGCTATTTAACTGCCTCTCCCATTAATTAGTGAAAACAGGTGAGTACTGATGAGAGAATGCTGGAATCTCCGGATGTATCCTCCTCTTGTCCCCGGAATCACTTCCAGCACCAGCCAGCATGCGCACCTTGGAGCCCTGCTATGTGTACCCAATAAGTAGACACAACTACCTTGAATTGAGTACAGCAGGAATGAACCGTTTATTGTTGTAAAACATAGACTGATATAGCAACATAACTTCATTAACATAAATCAACATTGATAAACAGGTACATGTAGACAACCCAACCTTTAATCCCATTTAGCTACTGAATATCCCCCTGGTAGCCATCCTATTAATGGGATTAGTTTACACAATGGAGTTCCTGCCTGTTTGGCAGCCAGGCTGGAGCCATCTCTGAGTACGTTGGGCCTCTGTATGACAGGTCATTTTCTTTAAACAGTGTATTTGGTATGTGTTTATGAAGTGGTTGTATGATATATATATATATATATTGTTTCTCATATTTTGTACATGAGAAAAAAAATACTTCTTAGAATGTTTTAGGCAGGGCTGGATTAAGAACATCACGGGCCTGGTGCTGAGGATTTTGGTGGGCTTCTTATGGAAATAAATAAAAGACATAATCTTAACTCCTCAACATCCATGTTTACTGGATAAAGATGACATCACTGTTAGGCAGATAATATAGGATAGAATATTATGTGACGGGATTGGGAGTACATCAGCACACCTATTGCCCCAGCTAGCCCGACATTGTATATTTATCCCACAACCTAGTATTGATTTATTTGATGCCCCAAGCCATCAAACCCTTGTGAATTAATGTCCCCACACCCTTGCATATTGCCCCCCCCTAGTATCATGTCAGCCCTGGCACCCAGATTGCATCCACAGGACCTGCCCAACAACCAGATTGGAAGCATAGAACTGGCCATCTTTTCCCCCAAACAGCCGGCCCGTGGCATCTTGCCACAAACAGCCTCCATGAGGCATCCTAGCCTCAAACAGCCTCCTTGTGCCATGCTCTTCCCACTTACACATCCACGTACACACATATTTGTTGATTTACTCTTTCGCAAACACTCATTCATTCCTTCATTCACAGATACTCATTCATTCCCTCAATCATGCATACTTATTCATACACCGTTCCCCACCCCTTCACCTAAACTGCTTCCCCTGGTCAGTACAAGAGAGAGGTAGTGACAGAGGTAAGCATCAAGGCCCCTGCGAAAGTAATCACAGGAGTTGTCCGGGACTCCTAGAGTGGCAGGCCTGGTCGTAGTTGCGACCGCTGTGATTGTGGTTGCTGCGGGCTTTTGCCCCATATTAAAGATTACTTGGCTCTTAAAACAAATAGAAATAAACTAAAAACTTTGAAAAGTAGATATACGCGATCCAATTATTACACTGGTACACCCCAAAAATATGACATGCCATGGCATATGAGGTGTTTCTGAAATCAAATACCTAAATCTATATATTGTTATTTGATCTACATTGGCTGTGTATATTTTGTGTAATTAAAACCTTGACATTTTGTATGAACTGTTGAGAATTAAAACAATTTTATACAAAATAACATAATTATACTGTAACATTTTTGTGTTTGATTATATCATCCAATTTCCTATACAAAATAATAAAATGTGGTGAAAAAAAATGAAAAAAGCACTTTTTCTCACTTTTATTTGAAAAATCTTTTACTCTTCTATAAAAGCTAATTGGAAAAACCTAGATTCTAGTATTGTCCTAAGTTTAGGAATATCCAATTTTTTTAAAGTCATAGAAAAATAAGTAGAAGTAGCATTTGCTATTTCAAAAACCTTTTTCAAAATCTGGTAATCTGTCCCTATGTCCAATTTGGAACATCATTAATGGTGGCCAATTCAATTTACCCCCATCAAATTCATATATACATTTAAAGCTCCTTGTATATTTCACTTCAAAACAACACGCCAGTAAATGTTCAGCAACATCTCCTACGTACAGTGATTCCCCCCATGCATGGGTTTGTCAGGTTATTTGGGAGCTAATAGGCCACATTTGGGATTGCGCAATTAAATGTTTCAACTTGAAATTTTGACGTCTGGTCATCCTTCCTCCATGTTCTATTTGGGACATCTTTGAAGCAGGCCAATTCAATTTACACCATAACATGATATATTTTCGAAAAACAGACATCCCAGGTTATTTCAAATGGTGGGTTTGTTAACTCCTTCTATTAACTAATTCTACAACTAGCCTTTGTTAAAGTTTGTGGTAGTAATTTTTTGTGTCTTTTTCTCACACACACATTGTACTTTAGGCAAAGCCATTGGTATATATCACTGACAAACAATACCCCAATATGTGTTAACCCAAGTTTATATCCTGCTTGTGCCCAGAACACCTATAGATGGCGCCCAAGAGGAAGATTAGGCCTAAAGTGGAGAGTAGCCCTGAGCTGGATCCATCGTCAGTGTGCCTTTGGCCATGCTTTGAATCCAAGCCTTTACACTTGAATAGTTCTGAGACAGGCATTCCGTATTATTCCCACTTCAGATCTAGCCATTAAAGCAGACTAGCTTTAGACAAAAGACGGGACTGGCCTTAGACAGCAGTGGCAGGAGAGAGGATTGGGTGAGGAGCGCGTATGGCTAAAAACAACTATCCGTGAAAGATACATGACCCAGAGAACCGGGGAAGCAGCTCTTCACCAGAGATTTCCAGGTTTGCTTATGCATATGCAATACATGTTTCTATACTCTACCATTTATATACATATATTCACAAACATAGAGCATTCTTAGGGCTTGATTAGGAGTTAAAAAAAACACATTTTATTGTACATTAATGAGCATTAGCTCATCAACGTTTCAGCCTCGATCTAGCCCTTTGTGAAGATGAAATAACTGTGCCCAACCTCCTGTATTTATGCAACAACATGAAACAAATGATAAACCCCTGTGATTAATCTTCTATGCAGCTGCTGGAAGTGATACATGATTGAATGGAATTCAACAATCAAACATTAGACCAAAAATATGGCAGCCACCGAGCAGGAGACAAAAATGCACTGAATGCCGTTCTAGCAAAAAAAAGTAACCTAATAAAACTTTGATATCTTGAACATTGTGCTACAACCACTTCTGTGTAGAAAATAAGGTAAAGCACATATAATGACACTGACTAATTAAATGTCCGGTATGCAGTGGTTATGGATGAGTGCAAGTGATCCAATGTTTTATCTGGTAGCGCTTACTACAGTACAGATAAGAAACATGTGGGGTAGACACCATGTGAGAACAAGTGACACATTTAAGACATCTAACGCAGCCTCAAAGTTGGCATTTTATCTTGTTTGCAATGATGATTCAATAATTAATGTTTGACTTTGTCTAGGGCTGATTGCACCTGGTGGAACAGGAGATTTGTATCATGGATGTGAACCCGACAAATCTGCAGCAACTGCGTTATGCCATCATGTCCATATAGACCCAAATCTCTGAGGAATGTTTTCAGCACCTTGTAGAAAGTATGCCACGAAGAATGAAGGTAGTTCTGAAAGCAAACGGGGGTCAAACCCGGTACTAGCAAGATGTACCTAATAAAGTAGCCAGTGAGGGTATGTGAGGTTGTTGGCTCCTAATTTGGTTGCAGCATGCTGTCCAGGGGTTAATTGGGAGTAGGTATACTTTCACCTCTACGCCAACACATTAATAAGGTTTTGGTAGCAGTTCAAACTGCTTTGTGTGCCCACTATGTAGGAGGTGACAGCAGGTTCTCACCCTATTGAGAATGTGCCTTGAGGTGGCGGGCGAGCTTAATTATGCTTTGGCCAATTCATATAACCAGAACCTATAATAATAACCTGTATAATTTCCCATGCCATTGGTGCCCAGAATGAGGAGGCGATGTTTGAAGGATGGTACCATATTGAAATGGAAATGATGAAGTGCGGAAGTTTGTCGACACTGCTTTGGAGAATAAGAAGTGCAGATTTGGAAAAATCTATGATCTGGAAAAACATTTAGGGGGTTTGGAGACAAGTTAAGAGATCACTCAAAATACAGGAGAAACTGTTTCCTCCCACTGGATATATTGTATTTGCTCGATTATAAAACAAGGTTTTTTTCAGAGCAAATGCTCTGAAAAATAGCCATTGTCATATATTCGAGGTCGTCTTCTAATCAGATCTCAAATAGAGGTCTGACTACAAGACTAAGATCCAGATCCCACGCAGCGCTACAGGGGACCTGCCAGCACATTCAACCTCCGCTGCTGCTAACACTTCCTCTGGGGCTTCATATAACCAGAACCTATCATCTATATTAGGTTTATATATTTGCCAACTTTATTAGCGTGAGAAGCGCAGATGGTTTCATTTGAAATTAATAATAATAAAAAAAATGTAAACTACTCCCCCAAATTTTTTTTGCAGAGCCAACTTGACAGGGCTAAGGGCATCATTTGTACATGTAGACTGGGATGGATTTTTCTTAACCACAAACAATACATCCTACCAGCATTAGAACAAAAACACCCCTCCCCTTTCTTTTATGTTCTTTGTTATACTATGTTTATTTTGTAAATTAATATTTTTAACCCCCTTATGACTAATGACGTACTAGGTATGTCATAAAAAGATGTCCCTAGAGGAGTTGCCACATTGCCCTGATCATAGTGACTAGAGCAGTGACTCCACAGCAGATTCCATACACTTCCATGTATGTGATCACATGCTTCTAAGCACTTTGATTTTGCAATTTTATTTATTTATACCCTGATACTGAGAGATAATTTTTTATCTATAGGTTTAACTTTATATTTTGTAGTTAGTGTGTGCTTCCTTGATTCAGACGCAAAAGCACTCTGTAACACCCTGCTGCTGCTGCTGCTGAATTCTGGTATTTCGTAAGTAAAGGATCCATTTTTTCACCTTCACCAGAGTCATCCCATTCTTTTTTGAGGAATGTTATTGTTTACTTTAAGAAGATAAATAAATAAAAACGGCAACAAAGCAGTAAAAGGCATAGGTCTGTTGGTAAGAGTCATCCTCTTTTACATTAGATACCTGTACTTTTCAATTTCTGCCATTCTTGAAGCGCAGGGCAATATCTTTGTGGTTCCAGCTTATGAATGTCAACCTTGCACTGACAGAACTGCTCTTCGTAGCCTCAATGCTTAGGGCAGCGGGGCTGATCTGTGACAGTGGAGGCTACCCTTAAAAAAATATACAAATAAAACATTGAAAGAATGGGTAAATCAGGAGATATCCTGGAGCGGAAGGATTAATATAGTAAGATCTTATATCCTCCCCATGGGGAACTATATTTTTCGGTTGATCCTCAAATTTATATGGGAAGAAGCCAAGATTAAGTTTAGATTTGCTATCTTGAAAAAATAAGGAGGGTGTCCCCAATATAATTGATTATCAAAATGCCTGTATAATTTCCCATGCCATTGGTGCCCAGAATGAGGAGGCGATGTTTGAAGGATGGTACCATATTGAAATGGAAATGATGGAGTGCGGAAGTTTGTTGACACTGCTTTTGAGAATAAGAAGTGCAGATTTGGAAAAATCTATGATCTGGAAGAACATTTTAGGGGTTTGGAGACAAGTTAAGAGATCACTCAAAATACAGGAGAAACTGTTTCCTCCCACTGGATATATCGTATTTGTTCGATTATAAAACAAGGTTTTTTTCAGAGCAAATGCTCTGAAAAATAGCCATTGTCATATATTTGAGGTTGTCTTCTAATCAGATCTCAAATAGAGGTCTGACTACAAGACTAAGATCCAGATCCCACGCAGCGCTACAGGGGACCTGCCAGCACATTCAACCTCCGCTGCTGCTAACACTTCCTCTGGGGCTTCTATGACAGAGCGCCGGCATCACATGACCCTTTCAGTGCTTATTCATCACTCCACCAGCTGCCCCACTAGACACCAAGGAATCTGAAGCATGGGGGACAAGCCTAGGGATGCGCTGGTAAGTCGGGGGAGGGTAAGAGTGGCATATGGGGGTATAAGGGCTTTCTGGAGGCAGAGTGGCATATAGCAGATTAAAGGGATATCAGGGAGGCAGAGTGGCATATAGGGGGTTAAAAGGAACATCAGGGAGGCAGAGATTGGTATAAGAGGGTTTTAAAAGGAATTTTAGGGAGCAGAGTGGCATATAGGGGTTATAAGAACATATCTGTTGGGCAGAGTGGCATATAGAGGGTATATAAGGGCATATCTGGGTGCAGAGTGGCAAATGGGGGGGTCAAGAGGCATATCTGGGAGCAGCAGAGTGGCATATAGGGGCATAAGGGAATATTAATGTGGGCGAGTGAGCATATAGGGGGTATTAAGCATATCTGGGCAGAGTTGGCAAATAAAAATAAAAATGCCATTTTTCCAATCATTATTTTATTAAATATCAAAAAATAGCCTAATGGAGATCCAAATATTTACTATAAAACTTTTTCTTATAGGATAGTCTTATATTCAGGCTTTTTTCCCTAAATTAATATGCGGGGGGTTGTCTTATAATAAGTATTGTCTTATAATGGAGCAAATACAGTAATTTCAGAAAATATTTTAGACATAAATATCAAGGGGTGGAAAGAGGTTGTTATAGGAGCCCTGAATGATTGTGTGCAAAATGTTCAACACCTTTAGACAGTTACATATAAATTATAATTTGCCCTCTAGAGAGGCATACACATATTTAAGAATAAAATATTTGAGATTACAACGAATTCCAGGGAACCTGGAGGGCTATTTCTACAAAGATGAAGCAGAAAGAACAAATTACAAGATGTCTTGTAACACAAGTTGGTACACTGGTACCTATAAGGCTGTACAACGATGTGGACAACTGTTGCTGAAGATGCGGCCTAGAAAAAGAAGACTATATCCATGTGAGGTGGCACTGTGAGTCAATCAAAAAACTCTTGTGTCTAGCTTTAGATAACATAACTGCTCTGTGCAGGGTGAGATTGCACTGCACACCGGATAGGTTGCTGCTACATATGGCTATGCCTGTTCTAAATAGAATGGTGATAACACATATTCTGATGATACTTGCCAGGAAGAGCACTAAGTGGGGGAGAATTAAGATGCAGGCTGTCTACCAGTGTAAAATGGAATTGGGGATAAAATGGAATAGAAGCTAATAATCCTGGTTTGACAAAAGCGGAAACATATAGGAAGATAATAGATAGAATGCAGCAGAAATGGTCTGGTAGGAAAAGTTGATGTTACAAGCTTAACGCTATACCGGTGGTGGGTTTAAGGTAGCTTTGGATTGAGGCTCTGGAGCCCAGCTTCCCGTATGTCTCTGGGTGTGGTGTGTGAGTGTATGCTTATGTGCGGATATGTTTGTTATGTTTTGTACTCTGATCCCGGAGTGGTGGCCCTGGGGTGTGCATGCTGACCCAGGAATCACCGCTTAAGTTGTAACATCATGCTCTGCTACATTGATTTCATCTGAATATCAGGAATCTGAAACAGTAGCACAATGTACAGGAAAACCCCTGCAACATGCAGATGATACATATCGCACGCAAGGAAATCTCAATATCTCAATAAAATATAATAAACAGACCTAAATTGAACACTCTCTGACAGGAAGGGAAAAAACTAGTGTGGGGGGGGGGGAATAAACAGGATAGAGAAAACAGCTACTAAGTCTCGGTCACCATATGTGTAGCATCTTACCTACATCCCCACATTGTCTCCAGCACAGAGAAGAGGTCGGAGGGTACGTAGTACCATCAGAAAAGAACCTTGCGGTTAATTTCAAAATGTGTAACATTTTTAGATACACACTGAAAGGCGTCAAGGGCTCGATACCAAATCTGAACATCATATGTGGAACCTATTTCTCTCTCCCAATGTATCATGTGTGGAAGCTTGCCTTTAAACATGTGACCCAACAGAGCCGAGTAACAGAAAGAGATAGCATTAGAGACGTGAGGCAATTGCAAGAGTTTAACATTCGGTGTATTAGGATAGGTAGAAGCCGGGTGCTTGAGATGTTTGTGTAAGGCATCACAAATCTGCAGATATTTGAAAAAAACAATCTTGACGATTATTCCTGTATGTGACCCTGAGAGAGAAGCTGTGAGATCGAGAAAATCCCCTGTTGCATCCTGTGATCAAGGGAGGCGTGAGGGAGAAGAGGCTTCAAAGTCGACAATGGAGCAGATCTTTGGAGGTCAGGTGGGAAACAGAGCGCAGCTTGATGTTGGTCCCACATTGCCGTGGACAGCGAAGTAGTGGCCAACACATCATGCAGCGGAGGACTGTTGGCCTTAGGGAGCCATAGGAGGTCTTTCACTGAAAATGGAACCATCATCATGGATTCTTGATCCACCCAGGCAACACATGATTTGTCAGAGAAAAGGAGAATGGTCTGCGCAAGGTTTGCAGCTACAAAGTAGTATCTTATATTAGGAACACCTAGACCTCCCAGCAGTTCGGGACATTGCGAAGTCCTGAATGAAAGACGATGTTTATTCAACCAAATACATTTAGATAATTGCATTTGGACAGTCCGGAAAAAAAATGCAGGCACTGAAATGGGGAGGGTACGAAAGAGGTATAACATCTTCGGAATCGAATTAGTTTTAAATGAAGCTATACAACCAATTCATAAAAACTCCAACTTCGACCATCTTTTGAAATCTTGACATATTTTAGACCAGCGGTTTTGTTAATGCGAATCCCCAGGTAGACAAAAAAAAATCTGAATGCCACGAGTATGCAAAGTCCTTAGAGATAACACTGATGAAGTGGTCTTGGTACCCAATGTTGAGAGCATGTGTCTTCCCCCAGTTGATTTTGTAGTAAGACAGACGACCAAAGGCATCCAGGAGAGCATGCAAGTTCGGTAAGCGTTGGGAGGACATCGTCCGCGTAGAGACAAATTTTAGTTTCTGCAGACCTCACAGTAAAACCCTTTAATATTGGGATTGTGCCTTTCCAGGGCAAAGAGGAGAGGAGAGAGTGGCCATCCCTGCCGTGTTCCATTGCAGATAGTAAAGGGTTTAGAAAGAAATCCTGAAGTATAAACCCTCGAAGAGGGATTATTATACAAGATATGTACTGCCGCGATGAATGTCTCCAGTAAACCAAATGCTTGTAACGTCGACCTCAAATACCCCCAGTGTAGGGGATCAAGTGCTTTTTCTGGGTCCAGGGACACAAGAATACAGTGCTTGTTCATTATCTTAGCTAAATGAGTGATATTAATGATTCTCCGTGTGTTATCCGAAGGCTGACATCCCAAAATGAAGCCCACTTGGTCATTGCTGATTAAAGTAGGAAGCAACAGATTCAGTCGGTTGGCCAGTAACTTCGTGTACAGCTTCATGTCCGTGTTCAGTAAAGAAATAGGTCTATAGCTCGGGTTTAGGGATAGTGACCACATAGGACTCAGACACCTCTTGTGGAATAGATGAAGTATCCATAAAAAAAGAGAAAAGTCTGCTAAGGCGGGGAGCCAGGATGTCTTTGAATGTATGGTAATTCAAATTTGAGAAGCCATCCAGACCCGAGGCATTGTGTGCCTTGAGGCTAGCAATAGTGTGCTCTACCTCCTCTGCGGAAGGTGGTTTAACGAGAGTTTCCCATTGGGCAACCAGAAGCCAAGGGATCAGCAGCGACTCAAGAAATGCAGATATTTCAATATGTTGAGGATGGTGAAGGTCCAGCTGTGAATGTAAATTGTATAATGACTCATAATTTATCTACAATCTTGCTGGTTAAAGATCCTTTGCAGTATGCAGATAATGCAGAGAGCTCTGAGACTCTTGAATCCGGAGTCGACGAGCCAAAAGCGAATCAGACTAGTTGCCTTTATGTAGGAAACCAGCAGCCTAGTCGCGTTTATGTAGGAAATCAGCAGCTCTATAATGTCTAGTGGGTATTGCTCCGCCTATATGTTGGAAACCAGTAACTGTAATAAAGGACAGGGCAAATAGCAAGACCCATTGAGTGATAGAAGTATCACCAGGGTAAAAAAAGAGAAAAAATCCTGAAATTTGTGTGGAACTAATGCCTGTTAGGAGTGGTATCACTAAAGCTGCCGTAATTGAATAAACTATGGACTCCCTTAGTGGACCTTAAACTATAGCCTTAAGCCGGGCAAACAATAAAACCCTGTGAGTGAACTATTAGCTGGGCAAACAATAAGACCCTGTGAGTGAACTATTAGCAACCACACCTCTATCGCTCCTGATCATCTAAATAACGTCGAAGGTGCTCAAAGTGAGAGGAGAACACAGCAATATTGCATGAACAAAAAAATTAAAGAAACAGTGTCCCTGACCCCCCTATACCCCTCCAAAAAAGTAAAGGAAAATGAAAAGGTCAACCACCCCTCAATTCTCACCAACTCTTAAACAAAGAAGCATGTCATCAGACAAAAGCAGTGTAAAATGTCAGTGTTCGAGACAAACAGCCCACAAAGTGTCCATTATACATAATCCCTCAAATGCTCAGAAAATGAAAGTAGACCACGGGGTATGCCGTCGAGCGTCAAGTAAAAGCCGGTGAAAGAGCAGAGGACAATGTTGAGGGTTTCTCTTGATCTTTCATCTGTGTACGGGAGTAGTGCTGTCTCGTCGTCCTCTGCTGACTGGGCCTTATTGACTCACCCCCGGAGTGGCACGAGGAGGGAGAGAGCTGGGTTCCCGATGATCCGCAACGTCCAAGTCATCCTGGACTAGATTCCACTGTTGGAGGAGGTGGAGGTCCTCCATGGGCAATCTGGCAATATGTAAGACTTTGGTTTTGGCACCCTATGGATCCTGTCTATACAGAACTCCGGGTCTGAAGTGTCAGGTAAGAGAGTGAGGGAAAATTCACGGACATAGTCTGCAAGGTCACCATCCACCACATCCTCTGAAATGCCTCGGAGCCGTAAGTTATTCCGGCGAGAGAGGTCCTCCAATTTGGAGAGTAGATTTTGTCATATTTTTCTTGTTGTGACGGTCAACCAACTCATTAAAGGTTGATGTGAAATCATCAAACTTGTGTTCCATGTGCTCTGTACGTGCACCCAAATGGGCTAAATTTTGTTTAAAATCCATAAGCATACCCTTAATGGCGTCCGTCATAGAGGTCTGCATGGTGTCCAACATACTGCGTAGGATCACTGGGGTCACTGGAGCCGCAGGGTCCATACCCAACTCTTCCTCCTCTGTTTTGTGTTGTGAAGGTGGGAAGGAAGGCTCACCGGCATCTTGAGGCCTATCGCTCGTGCGGCATATATCTATATTGGTTCCTCATATATTGGACAGAAACTGCACTTATTTGTTCATCAATCACGCCAGGAAATCGCTGCCGGCTATGGAAATTTCAAGAGATGTATCCTCACAGCTCACTGGTCTTCAAATTGATGTTATTGATTAATTATATTATACTACAATATAGCAAATTTAAAATACCTTCATCAATAAAAAAAAATACATAAAATATATAAGAATCCAAACACGTAATTGTTTCCACTTATTATCTTATTTGACATGTAGAAATGCGGTCAGTTCAGATGTGTATATATACACTTGAGTGAATTCCATGGTTTTACATATGAGGATATAATAACAATCATCTCTTCCTTAGCAGGCTAAAAATGAGTCTAAAACAACAACACATGACATATTACACTGTGTGATGACAATTACCACCCGCTCCTGCAATGTGTGTTCTACTCCCACCCGCTCCCGCCACATATGTGTCCAATCCCGCCCGCTCTGTCACGCTGTGAGGCACGTTAGTACACAGTATGCATATTCAACTTCCGGTGCCAGCACTTCCGCCGTACAACGCACAGACGTTCACCGGCTCAACGATGCGAGCATAAAGAACCTCCGCTGCCGGCACGTCTGCACGATGTGTTTTAACAATCTCCCTTGCCGGGACTCCCCCTGTGGGAATTCCCAGCACTCCCCCCTGGAAAGTGCTGGCAGGGGAGGCTGTCTCAGCATATGGGAGAGTAGGATGCAGGTCCCCTGCACCGCTGGGGGGGATCTGTATCCTAACCCTGCTGCCTGCCCGGTGCCCGGAACTGCGTGTCCCAGGCGTCGGGCGATACGAATTGCGCATTCCTGCGCTAGACCCCGAATATAGGCCGCACCCCCACTTTAAAGACTTAAAGTGGGGGGGGGGAGTGCGGCCTATATTCGGGCAAATACGGTATATATAGATATATATATATATAAAATATATATATTTATACACTGATGCACAGAATATTAGCCCATCTAATATCAGGCATGAGTAGATTCAGAGACTTAACTCCTATATTACCAGACATTACACACACAGTCACAAAAACAGACAAACACAGTGACAAACAAACACAGTGACAAACACAGTCACACAAACAAACACTGTGACAAACTTACAAACACAATCACACACATAGTCAAACATACCTGGTGCTGGCTGCAGCTTACTCTGAGTTGGTGTGAAGGAGGAACTCAACCAGGAGAGGCTTCTGAACTCTCAGGCAATCAGGTGAGTTGAGAAGTCTCTCCTGATTGGCTGAGACTCCTTCACTCAGAGGCATTGTCCCGGATTGAGGCTGCCCGGGACTTAAAATCCTATTGCGGGACTATCCCGGGCAATCCGGGACATGTGGTCACCCTAGCCCCAAACCGGGAATATGACTGCCACTGTACCCCCAAAGGTTAGTGGGCCCTGGGCAAATGCCCATTTTGCCCGCTGAATAAAGCGGCCTTGTCCCTGGGACAATACATCTGTGTGTGTCAGTTTACACATTCTTTTTGGGACCAATGTGTTTTGACTATAAAATGATTATTAGTTTCAAACTAAATTGATATTCACCAAGGAAAAAAGTCTCCAAATGCCTAGAAATATAAAATAAGGTAGAAGTTTGGTTCTCAAAACCGTTAAAAACTATGTATGTGGAGTACAACTATACTGTACTGTACTGTAATATTCTATTCAGTATTGGCTCCTACCCTGTAGAAGAAGTCCCTATAGAAGGACTCCCTATACTGGAGCGAAAATAGGGTTGAAAATGATGGTTAAATGAAGATATGGTAATAAACGCAGAAAGAAAGCTTAGGTATTTCAGCTACAAAATACCGAAGCTCATGAAAGGTTTAATAAAAATTGCCTGTGTTAGTGTGTGCTGTGAAGGTGTCTAGTGTGGTCACAAACGATTAAGAAGATACATTACCTAATGCGGATAACTATGAACAGAAAATAACTTTAAACCACGAAGAGCCCAGGGGAGTATGGGTACTGAAGGTTCCCATACTGCAGTTACATGCTTCTGTCCATCTGTTATGAAGTCATTTTTTTCTGATGTAGCAAAAAAAGGAAAATACATTAACAATGTTATAAATCCTGACAGAACATGTCATTGTGTTGTAATAGACAGACATATTTGCAAGTATGTCAATTCATCTATGCTATCTAATTTCATAAATTCATAAATTGTAAAAGTTGAAACTAGGTGATAGAATTACGTTAATGAAGAACCTTTTCCATACACACTGGCAGAACTGGAACTTTTTCATCTTGTTTTTGCAGTAGCAAATGTAGCAAATGTTTTGATTCCATTATGTCTGTAATTTATTTGGGCATTTTAACACTTTTGGTTTCTGGGATTTTAATACAAATAATGTGATAAAAAAGAATGGTTTATAGTTATTTGGATGGCAAATAGTGTGACTCAGGTAGGTACGAGGGGTGTGTGGGTACAAGAGCTCGACCATGTGATAAAATATATGGGGCTGGTATCCAAATATTTCCAGGGCTGCTTTTCATTCCCAGTCCAGCCCTGTATATGCCTACTATCTGATGGGCCTATGATTAAAATAACAATAGGTGTTATTTTTCATATCAGTGTCCAATCAAATCTATGTGGAGTGGTTCTGTATCTGGTTACAGTTGCTGCCCTAGTGGTAGATGCACCACCCCTCAAATTACATCAGCTTTGTAGATTATACAGAGAGCATGACATAGACTTTCAACTCCCTCCAAAGGTTTTTTATGGGGTTCAGATCTGGAGACTGGAGAGGCCACTCTAGGACCTTGACTCCTTCGTTGCCTGGGCGGTGTGTTTGGGATCATTGTCATGCTGAAAGACCCAGCCACGTTCATTGTTCAAAACCCCTTGCTGATGAAGGAGCCGTTTTACACTCAAAATCTTACGATACATGGCCCCATTTCATATCTTTCCTTTACACGGATCAGTGCAGAAAAACAGCCCGAAAGCATGATGTCTTTCCACCCCCATGCTTCACCTAGGTATGGTGTTCTTTGGGTGCAACTCAGCATCTCTGAGTTTTCTACCAAAAAAGTTCACTTTGAGGTTTCATCTGACCATTATAGCATTCGGCCAATCCGCTTCTGGATTTTTTCTAATAATTTGCTCCCGCAGTTGATATTTTCACACCAAGATGCTTGCCTATTGCAGATTCATTCTTCCCAGCCTGGTGCAGGTCTACACTTTTGTTTCTGGAGTCCTTCGACAGCTCTTTGGTCTTGGACATAGTGGGGTTTGGAGTGTGACTGTTTAAGGTTGTGGACATGTGTCTTTTATACTGATAACAAGGTTAAACAGGTGCCATTAATACAGGTAACAAGTGGAGGACAGAGTAGAACCTTAAAGAAGATGTTACAGGTCTGTGAGAGCCAGATATCTTTCTTGTTTGTAGGTGACCAAATACTTATTTTACCGAGGAATTTACCAATGAATTCATTAGAAATCCTGCAATGTGATTTCCTGTATTCTTTCCCCCCATTATGTCTCTCATAGTTGAAGTGTACCTATGGTGAAAATTACAGGCCTTTCTCATCGTTTTAAGTGGGAGAACTTGCACAATTGGTGGCTGACTAAATATTTTTTTGCCCCACTGCAATTACACACACTTTCACATCAAACTTATACATGATCACCAACACATACTTAAAAACTCATGCTAACACATAGCCCTTCACACATACTTACAAATGTGCATTAATGCCATCACACACTTACACATACATATTCATGCTATCACACACTTACAAATACACATTAATGCTCACACTCACACATCGATGATAGAACACATACTTATACATACACACTGACACTAACATACATAGATTTATACATACATACTGCACATACTGCACATACTGCACATCAGTTCTTCCTTGATACCCTGGTGGTGGTATGTGGACATCCAAGGAAAAGATACAATGAAGCTTCAAGCAGTGGCCCAGAATCTTTAAATCAAAGCAGTCCAAGAGTCAAACCCCCCTGGTTCTTTGGTTGTTCGCGCTTGAATGTTAAGTCAGATGATCTTTGCCTAATCAAATAATTTGACACATGGGACATATTTGAAAGTGATATAAAGAAATAAAGATAATATTTGTGCACAGTGCATAATGTGCATATTTATACTATATGCTAAAGCGGAAAAGCTGAATCCTGCATCACCCCATTAAAGGAAACATATGAAGAAAAATAATAACCAATATACTTATAAAACCAGTGTAACCAGAGAATACGTATTTCGATTCATATCTAGAATGAATGAAGGCCCTGATTTTAATATATAAGACGGTCACAGTATAGGATTTCAGTGATTAAAGCAATAGATGCTACTGAATTGAAAAATGCAGTAAACAACAATGATTATGAAATAACTTACTAATTTCCGTAGCTATGATGCTAAGATTATGCCATTGGGATATTTCACGGTCCAGAGGTTTTGCAGTATAAATTGATCCATTTCCTGAGTGTATATTAAAAATTCTGTCAAGGTCAGTATGGCGATCCAAAGAGAACCTAATATGAAGTAGAAAAAGTTAGAAGGAAAAACACATACTAGTGACACATTGCATATCTGTATAGCCTAAAAAGTATTTAATGTTCTATTTATTAACTAATATAAAAGAAAACAAATAAGTTAGTATAAACATTGATGGACAATGAAAATGCATATACTTATTATATACTATATGTTTAGTATATAGTAAAACATTTCCACAAACCATGTATACGTGTGGGGTCAAATGTGCAGTGGCATCGGG
>VKOC01030080.1:0-17364 GCA_009364415.1 Spea multiplicata
GCTAGAATGTTATCCATACGTCAGAGGACCTATAGAAAGCTTAGGTACTTACTATGCACTATGTGTGCTAAAATCCAGCCCATTTAAACTTGTTTTGCCTTTCCTATAGTTCATAGAGGTACAGTATCTAAATAATGACTGCCTAAGGACGACTTACAAGTACGTCTTATCAATCTATGAGAAAGAACGGTTCTGGAATTGCCTGTGAGGGTTTAAACAACCCTTGGCGGCTAAAGTTGGCATAAATCATGGCGGTGTGAATAACCTTCTTGATTTGATGCAAAAAAAGGAATACTTGTTATAAGAGGACATTGTGGAAGAAAATGCACCCCTAGTCATGTGGCATGATTGGTTCCAGGACATATAAAAAGGCACACGCGATGTATAACATGAAACATAGAAGTAGTTAAAAAACTCATCTACTTATAGATGAACTTATAGATGAACTTTGATTCTATACTATGTATATATATATATAGTCAATTTTCCTTCTATTGTTAATTTTCACCATCTCCTATTGTAATAGCGCTACTGAATCTGCTGGCACTTAATACAAAAAAACAGTATTTATAGTAAAATCAAAAATATACGTTTTTGGTTGCAGACTTAAAACAAATGTATTGATCAAAAGAAAGTGTGTAACATATTTGCAATTTAAAGCAAATTTATAGAAAAAAATATAAAAGATTAAGTTACCTATATGCAAATTCCCATTTCCCATATGAACTACCATAGGCAAACGAACCACAATGACCCAAAGTAATTTATTGGCACACAGTGCCACAAATGGACAATGCACCGAAACTGGATTCATTTTTTTCTTGCTCTATACATTTGCTAGCACAATATTACGTTTTGTTATCTGCTCTTCATGTACAATGTTTAGTGGAAATGGAGTCATACAATAACAAAATAAATTATATTATTCCATTACATATATACAACACAAATTATTATTCCAAATATTTTCCTATACCTTATTGATCTGGAGAAGGCATCATACGTGTAGTAAGTAAGCCGCTGGTTACTCTTCTGTTTTTTTTCCGGTATGATTGCTATATTATAGTTATTAACATACACACACAGCCATTTTCATGGTTCTTGACTTCTCGATTTCTTCCATGTACTTGGTAAATATTCATGGGCACTTGCTACTTCTACGGAAATAATCGGTAGTAATAGGTTTCAATTACGAAGGATCATCAGCTTTAATTAATGAGTCTCCATGGGGGTCTCAATCACCAGTCCCATTGGGGCTTTACCACTTTGTAAAGATATCATACTGTACATCCCTGTAAAAAACCTATATATACATATAGTATAGTAAGTATAGTATAGTAAGAAGAAAAAATAAAGAATCATGTTTCTTTCTCTACGACCTCCATATCAAAGGATGGCATATGAACGGGAAATAAAAGTTTAAATGCCAGACCAGAAAGCACCGAGAAGAACCTCAATCATGTTCGAGTGTTGAGTCTTCTACACACTGATTGCACTTCAACTCTCACTGCCAGGCTTTGAATGGCAGCCTATTTACAAAGTACAAAGTGAAATGCAATTAAGTGAAAAGGGGACCTCTGGGATCTTGAAAACTTTTTTTTTTTAGTTCTCAATGAGTTCTTAATGAAAATTGGTCTACTTAAAAGTCTTAGAAAGTTCTTTGGGGTCAATGCGATAGTTATAATGGATTATTTTTTATGTCTATTTGTAATATTAGAAAACAGCACCACTTATTGTGAGCAGTGACTCCTTTTATTTTGAGTCAGCGTGATTTTACCGGTTCAGGTCTTACCGGCCTGTAAACTTGATAGCCTCTACACCTGTGGTTTAGGTGCTTGGGAGAACTGTATGGAGGAACAGGCGTTCCATTTGGAAATCTTAGAAGACATGTCAGAAGAGGGTGCCGTGGGTACAAAGCCATGAATCTGTCTCTTCCGTGAAATTGAGATTAATACACAGACTGGGAAAAATATCTATGTCCTGTTCAAATTTTAGGACAAATTCCAGCATTTTGTATATATTTTTTTTAATAACATAAGATTTTAAGTACCTTATTCTCTCTCTCTGTCTGGCTGATCGTTTTATTTTTTAAATAATATATTATTTAAATATTATTTTAAAATGTTAGTAATAATCTTTATAATTGTCCCATTTTCTTTTAGAAATGTATAAAATATACAAACACAGGTAGCAGATGGAACCATGTGGAGTTTCAATCGATGTTAAAAAAAAAAAAAAAGGATTTTACTGTTTTTACTGTTGGATTCCCGTTAATTTTAGAAATACAAATTTCAGGAAATGAGGCACTTAGCTTGAGAAATATTGCTTTATCGCTTGTTCTGTAAAGGCCGTCACACCTTTCTACAAAATGACAAACGCGATTGTGTTAAATGAGAGTTATAGGGTACAGAACAGTGGTGGCTAAACTTTGGCTCGATCGGCGGCGATGAAAAAATATTTAATGAGACGAAGGGCTCCAAATTGACTTGTGGACCAAGGTGTGGCTTTGGCTAGAATGCCTAATAGCTTGTTTTTATTCCTCACAGTAGGAACTTTAGTTAAAACAGCTACTTTTCCAGTGCTTAGCCATCAACAAGTTGCCATTATGGTCAACTAATTCCAAAAACTAACCAGAGGGTCATGGGTTTCTTCATCGTTGGTGTGAAATGTGGGTACAGACAGATTTGGGCAGTTAAAAGCCCTTCTGGTTGCTTGATGACCCTCTTCGTTCTCTAGAGGACCTTGCTAGCAGACCAGCATATAATTAATTGAAGAGCTAGGCAATAAACTGTTGCATCATACTGAGTTCTACGTGATGTAACTTTTATGAGAGATTCCATAAGCTCACAAGAATTCTTTTTATATGAAGGTTCAGATGGAAAGATAGGAAGACTGATTTATTAATTTACATAATCATGGCAGGGTTAGGAAGTCACGTCAACGAAGGCATGGAGCAGACCAATGTTCTACAAATGTTTGACTCTGGATGTTAGTAGTTAGTACCACGCTTTTACACAATAATTATCCCTATAACCTACTGCCTTCTGTCAATAACCATTAACATTTCACGTTTAGAAGGTTCTAAACTTCCGCTGAACTTGTCGAAATGATGTTAGTACGGATTTCACACTTGTACAAAAATTCAAAACAAGAAACATTTAGCAGGGGGCCCCAGGTTTTATATTACACCACCGGGAATGGGATGTAATTCAGAGCTAAACTGTGTTCTACATCTGAAAAGAGCCTGAGCCGCTGCAAAATCTCTTGCAAGTCCATTTATAGAGAATAAGATACGTCTGTTGTCTAATTCAAGGTTGACCAGACCACGGCAGCTTTCCAGCATGGACTACATCCTTGTTTGCCACCAGAAAAGATAGACCTGCTGCTGTACTGGTACCTTAAAAATCTAGTTGGTATTTATTGGTCCAACATAAAATATATAGATGGTGTATATTTTGTAGGGTCTTTAAGTTCCAGAATGAAACCATTCCAGAGTAGCAATTTATTAGTAATTTTCCCAACACCTGCTTTAAAAAACAAACAGCTGTTTCTTTTTGCACCAGCAAATAATAATCCAAACCATTATATATTACACATTTTATGGACTATTAAGATATATTGCATTTACCTGCAGTTTGTGTCACTCATGAATACCAATAGGCACCTCTAGCATTTTTATTTGTTGCTGCTATTTTATTTTTAGAAGGCAAAGGACGTCTCCTTACAGTCACGCAGTTTCAAGATGTTTTGCGTGCAAGAGATGAAAAACAAAGGTCTAAAACAGAACAAATTAGAATCAGAAAAAAAAAACTAAAAAAATAAGTGTTAATGGCGTCAGAGCGCTGACCCCACAACCTGTCCCTGAATATAATGATTCTAGTGTTTGTTGTAGCACGCAATATAGCAATCAGACAATCATTAAGAAAAAGCAGCGTGGAGAAGACTGTTCGGTGTTATATGGGACTGTTCGGTGTTATATGGGACTGTTCGGTGGTATATGGGACTGTTCGGTGATATATTGGACTGTTCAGTGACGTATTGGAGAAAACTATTCTTATACTCCATGGTCTTGGTCCAGCAGGACATCCTGGCCATCTGAAATCTAGAGAGGAAAGGATTTCCTGGGAAAAGCACAACTTCGTTAGGATTTCCATAAATTATCAGCTCGATGTGGCGTTCACAGCGAGATTCAACTGACTTATCACATGACTGACAACAATGGCAGCCTGCGGATAAAAGACGTTTATGGGACCAAAATGAAATAAAACCAAATTTTCGATGCTACACTACTTTATTGTACACAGTAATGTAGTTAAAAAAAAAGTATCTGACTTCCCATGGACTAATCTGTAATTTCTCTGGTAAAGCACTTTCGGGGACTGGTATGCATCAGTTTTTTAAGTGTTGTACAGCTTTTCCTATCTTATTAACATAACTGCAGGCGCACCGTCGTGAACGTGGGGTAACTCGAAATCCTGGGCCCCTCTGCAAGCTGTGTGGAGAGGCCCGATGTACGTCTCCTGGTTTGGATCTAAATTCTTACGTCTTAGAACATGTTATTGGACAGTGCTGAATTATGTGCTCTTATGTAATATTTTGGTTAAAATGTGAGCCAGTGGTATGTTAACAAAACCCTTGTGTATACTGAGTTATAAAATAAAATATTACAGACCGCATTAAAATCAAATGAGAGCCGGTTTCAAAGGGCCCACTTCTGCACCATTAAACCTTGAGGGGCCTGTAATGTGTGGGCTCCGGTGGGCTGCGTTAAACCCCCCCGTTACTAGATCTTTACTGTTAAATATCATGTCAGAGTTTAACATACTTAATTGGGATACAGAATGAAACCCACCACTCCCTTTCTTGATGCCCAGGGGAAGCTTCCAGGGGTCCACTTTTCACAAAAATAATGAAGTAAAAAAAAAGAAAAACTACGTTTCTCAACTGTATCTCCCAAAAGGCAGCTGTTGCGAGATTTTTGCAGTCTAATACCCATAAAATCCCTTTTTTTCACCAAAACTTAAGCCTGTTAACATGTAACGCGTAAACCTATAACTATAGAAATTGACACCCCCCCCCACCCCCGGCACTGTCAGAAGGTGTATAAAAAAAATAAGAAAAAAGGATTAATGTATATGCCATGTACGTTTTTTTAATTACGTTATACGGATGTAATATTATGAGAAAAGCCTGTTCTATATTCCCATCTTTAGGAGCAGACCCTGGAAATCAATTATGGTGCCAGTTTGGTGGAACAATGTTTCCGTTAGATCAACGCAACCCGCAATCAAACTGAAGGGTCCGTGAGGCGTGACTCTTCCCGTGTCACATTTCTGGCTCTTCAGCTGCTCATCAGTTTGAATTATGTGCTCTATGTAACAACATAGCTTCTTTTAACCTTTACTGAACCGACATATTGAAGAGGGATGGCAGGCCGTTTTTGACAAATTGATAAAATCTAGTTTAATTCTCTCTTTTCCAGATGGGTGCAAAAGCATTCTGCCTCCCACATCTGTTAGGTTTTTTTTTTCTCATAAGAAGCCAACGTTCTCCCACAGGTTTTTAATTGAATGTTAAACATTGTAATCATATAGATTATGGACCATTTAAGCATTCTTCCATAGAAACTCAAAAGGTTAGATGCCATCAGTAAACGTTTAGTAGCCAAAGCCTTGCCCCATGGGGTTTGTCCGTCTTGGGTGTAATATTTAAATAATTTACACTTTGGATCATTAGATAAAATGTCATAAATTCACCTTAGACGCTCATTGTCTGCTACACTATCGATTATGCCCTCTACCATCCCAGAAGGGTAGAAGTGAAGCAGGCAACAGATATAACACCATATCTAGCATGTTTGTTTAATTTAAAAATGTAGGGTACCAGGGTGAGAGGGGTTCCTTTGCTACCTTTATAGCAGGACATAAGGCGTATAACCTACAATTCAAACACATTGATGGTGAGCAGCACAGGAGATACATGTGTTGACTGGGGGGCAACGAGACCCAACCTCAGGATTCCACCAGCTCATCAAGCCATACAATCTTTTTGAGTTGGGAATATTCTTCGACTCCATGCTAAATTTGACCATGACAACCAAAATTATCCCTGATTTATGGCGCCTCATAATGTTTCCCACTAAATATTTTCTCAGCCTTGAGAATTGGGGGGGGTTCAGGAAGCTGGGCAACTGTTTCAAGGAAAAACAGGACACAAAGGCTGGTTTTGTCTTTAATGGGTTTAGAAATAATTCCTTTGTTCACACTTTTCACTCCATGGCAATAAATTAGCATTAGCAGTAAATGAATGAAGAAAGGATATGGAGGATGTGGGGATAACTGACAAAAGGGACTGCACTAAATCCAATTCACATGTGTGCCACCGATTTGGAAATTTTACCATCAGAATGTAACAACTTTGGAGACCACATTTCCTCGCAATGTGTCACTTGCATCACAAAAGAAGTGCTGTTACCTATAGGTTGCCATCTGGCCTCACAGGTTTAAGGCAATTGTGTATCTCCCCTTGGTGGTTGGAATAGGGGTTGGAATCAAGCTGCACCGCGTCCGTACATTGGGGTCTGTTCACCACAACTGGGAACCTTAAGGGTTATACCCGGAGTCTCGGGATGCTTGTTCCAATCCCTGGGGTCTCAGGGTGAAAGGGACAGATTTTCAGGGTCGCACAGTCTGGAGATAACTCATTCATACTTTATATTGATCTGATAATTTCCAGGACTCCTAATTAGTGATTTTGCTACCAGTATGTCACAGCTGAGCTTCCGGTTGAAAAGCAAGTGACTCAATTAATTAATTATATCTTTAAATAAAGACAATTCATGGTTTCCATGAAGACCTTTGTGGAACCATTTGGTTCTTTTATTAGACGCTACCCATTAAAAAGTTAAAAATAGCTTAAAAACAGGATGGTTTGCAGGAGAGTTGTGTTTCATCTCCTATACATTATGGAGGCCCATCCATGGTGAGCTTCTGCTGTAGGAAGAGCTTGGCTGGCTGTGTATGCAATGGATAGATAGATAGATAGATAGATAGATAGATAGATAGATAGATAGATGGTACTCTGAGTGAGGGAAATGATGAAATTACTCATCCTCATGTGTTAAATAAAAGCCTTTATCCTTAAGGGGTCAAAAAAATCCAAGGGTGTTCTCTCAAATGGTTGCCGTCCTTGATTTCAGGGGTTAATAAGAAAGATTAGCACATTCTGCCATATATTTAGAAATCCATTTTCACTTGTACAGCCCTTAGGCTTCCACCTACTTATCAGATAATTTCAGCTCTGAAGGTATTTATGGACTATGGATGAACAAGCCGGTAAATAACTAGCTCATTAATAAAAGCTAATGACCTGCTCTCCAACCACCAGACACAGTGTGGGATTAGACAGGCAGTGCTACGATATCAGTAACATTGCATTCTATTAAGGAGAAACTGACGATACATTATCCTTCGGAACATTTTTAAATAGCAGTATGAAAAATACAGCTTCAATGTTATATCTGGTTCCGACATAACCATCCATTATTTTCTAGCACTTCATTTTCCATGATTAAGGTCAGCCAAGCACATCCATTGATCACATAGATCTAAAATCAGTTCACTTTTATGGAGCACATGCTTTATATGCTCTATTTCGCCATTATGATTATAGGAAACATATGTCTTAAACATGCATGAGTGCCTATTAGCGGGGATGTTTTACAAATCTCATAGCAATCATTTAATCTGAATATTATAGTCATGGAAGTAATGACAGTCTCCTTAATGAAGAAGGCACACAGCCATCAAGTTTCAATCAATAAGTGGCTATTTAAGTTCTGTTCCTTGACAATGGTTTGCATGTTGGGCTGTCAAAGGTATATCGGCCGGCTGTTTCTGCCTCTAGATTGTAAGCAAAGTATTGTCTGCTTATGGTGACCATTCCAGGGTGCCTTATATATATATACATTCCCTGTATACGTATCAGAAACCCACCTTATAAGAGACCACTCTTTTTAAAGCTTTAATACAAAATGAGTATTGTAGGACAGGGGGTCTTCGTTACATTTAAGGTGAGAATGAGGTCTGGTTGCAAATGATTATGGAACTGAAACATTGAATTTTAACGGCAGATAAGAACCATTCGGCCCGTCTGGTTAGGCTACTAATTCCTGCTGTAAATACTCAAATGTTAATTGGTCCTTGGCACACCTGGGAACTTGTGGGCTTCGGCTACCCGGAGCCTACGCTTCCGGGACGTGGCCAGGACTGCCTGCTTTTGTCAGTGGGCGGTCTCGCAGATGTCGGTGGGCGTTCCCGCCGACATCGCGGGAAACAGCCCCATTTAAAGGGGAAATGGGAGGGGAGTTGCCATGACCCCGCTTCCCGCGACCCGGAAGATTGGGATGTCGACCCGGAAAGGCGACATTCTCCCAGAGTTCTCTGGGCCAAACCCGAAGAGTTCCAAGGTATGGTCCTTGGACGAGTCTTAAATTTAGGATATCAATTTTCCTACCCCATGCCTGTTTAAATACCCTCACTCAGGGGCCTGGGAGGCTGTTCCACTTATCTACCACCATCTCAGTAAAGTAAAGCCTCCTTACATTACATCTAAACCTCCGACCCTCTTGTCTTAACAGCTCTAATTATTCAAAAATCATGTATTTTTTGAAATCCCTTTATTTGTTTAAATGTTTCATACCCCCTCTCTACCTTCCAACCTATATCCATCTTTATATATGTTTCTCTTGAATATAAGAAGAGGGTTTTTTGATAACCCATTGACTATGACTGTTGAGAAAAACACAATACACCACACATTTTGGAAATGTGCCAAAATTTTATATTTTTTTCTTTCCTAATTGCTCTGACAAAACATATCGTGGGCCAATAACTTCCGTGCCAAACTCTAAACATCCTGCACTAAGTGAAGTTAGACAAATGATTTGAAATATTTGTTACACATATCCTGAACTCCGCCAAACCTGTGACTGAAGAACTGTGGGACCGCAGACAAGTCCATCACCACCTATTTAATAGAAATCCTGAACAATATAATCATGGAAATAATGATAAATAAAAGCATGGAACCTAAACAAGGTGGCATGAGTTGGTTCAACATTATTATGCCTCCAATACCTTGAAATATGAAAGATACACTTGCCTGAACACGGATGTTCCCAAAAAAGGGGATTTATTTAACACGTTACTAGTCATACCGATGAATGTTTGGGGGGGGGAATCAGGACAATTAATAATTTAATTATATTATATAAGGAAATATTTACAATGTCACAATTATACAATAGCCAATAAACTTGTGAGATTTAAGTAAATAAATACATTTATTTAAAATATCTTTAAAAAATATGAAAAAAGCAGTACTTTAAGATGTTTAAATTCTTTTGACCTATCACAATGATGGTATTGAAAAGCCTCTAGAAAGACTGCCTATCGTTTATGGTCATAAATACAACGTCATTGTCATGAATAGAATACTTCAATCCACAAATGATATTCTACTTTAGACACCATCTGATGTGTTTCGTCCAAGTATTTTGTTTAACATTCTACTGAATATGGAGAAATATATTCTAATAAAGAAGATATGTTTACTGCGACTTGAGCCCCTTTTTTGGTTTATATCATTTGTGGATAAAAGTATTCTATTTATAACAACCTTTTATATATATATATATATAATGGTAGTCCAGACGTATTTAAGAGAAGGAGTTCCCACCGGAACTCAAGATAAAAAGGGAACGATTATTTGCAACGCGGAAGATGCTGGTTTAAGGTTGGTTGTCTGTTTATGACAAAATCTGGTGTCCACCAGTATCCAACTCAAACTCATTAGCGCTTCATAAAGAATGAACAATGTGTATATATACACATTGAAAACACACGAATTGTCTTTGTGCACCCGGCTATTGGTTGTCTGGATAGACAGTACTGGAGGGGGGGTATGTGATAAATAACTTATGAAGACAAGAGTGTCCTGAGAACGCCACATCCATATATTCCAACCTTACTTAAAGTCTGACCATGACGTTGGTTTACGCTCATTACAAGACTTAAACCTACTAGAAATTGTCTTTGTTTCAGAATGAATGGAAAATCACAGTCTGATGGACAAAATCAACATGGTATCCATGCTACTGTAACCAACAGTGTCGCCGGCCACACGTTCTGTATCATTTAGGTTACCTGACATTGGCAACAATCCACAGTATGGGCAAAATGCCAGTAAAATAGCCTCTAGGGTATGACTCTGGTCATAAATCAATTATATTCAGCAGTGTACTTTGAAGTGGGTGTTTTGCTGTTAATTTATCGCTAAAAAGCTGTTAAACCCGTTACTGAGCTCAATAAAAACGAGATGACATATCACGTTACTCACATAGTTACCCAAGTCTGTCTTATTAAAAAGATGTTTGGGTTTATCACTGTGTTTAGGTAAAACACTCTGGCCTGTTGACTCCATGTATGTATGTATGTCTGTTTTTATTGTGGTGGGTTTTATTGAGGAGGTAAGGGCTACTCTAGCTGCTTCCTGGTCAAGTTGTTTGCTGTAAGAAACTTGGGAAAGTAACTCAACCAGACACAATTCCCAGTGGGCAAATCACTGAGTGAGGCTCCAGGTTGTGGGAATATCAGATTTGACGATGTTTGCTTAGCTTAAAAAAGATTAATGTCAGCAGGGTGGACAGTGATGCAGTGACCCGAATAACCTGTGATGTACATCACTTTTTGGACAGTTCTCTTCCATTACAAGATTATTGCCCTGTGTAATATGTGTGCATCGATACAGGCTGACACGACACATGGGATAAGCCTAACACACAGATCATGTGGGCCACCAGACATGAGTTTAATGAACACAATACATGGACTCAGGAGAAGCTACTGTTTGAGATTTTAGGAGCACCCTAAAGAAATAGATACCAAGATAAGAGTATCTGAGAGATATCAGTAATAGAGAGTCACACAATGCCATGAAGATATTAAGTGTGCTCAAAATTGGATGGTTGGGCTCACTTTATATAAATAACTCAATGCATGGCTGAATCATTTATTCCGTGCCTTTTTGAAAAGAGTAGTCTAATGTCCCAAGCAACCCAACTAGAGAAGAATGCATATTAAGGTGGAAGAAAAAACTTTCTGGATATGCGCCAGTGGGACCTTATTAGAGCCCTTCTCCCCGCAACAAATGCAGAATCCACCATATGTTAAAGATAGTGAGGGTCCCTTAAAGCGCTGATACATGTGTGTGGGAACACAGCAGTAAGCGATTAAAAGGGCAGTTAGTCCTGAAAAGGGAAGCAATTAGATAAGCAAGGTTTGCCCCCGCAGCACTGAAATCACCTCTTCTGAGATATGAGCGTTATGAAGATCCAGCTGCGTTAAGGGGTTTTTAAGTGTGTGCATATGTGTACACCCCAGCGTTCAAAAGTTTACGGCCACATAGCTGTTTTGGGGGAAAACAAGGAAATTTCTGTCTGTAACATAATTGCAAAAGGGTTTTCTAATGAACAATTAAACCTAAACTTGGATTAGCGAACACAACCCATTGCAACGCAGGAGTGATGGGAGTGATGAAGGACATAAAGTGACCCCACATTTTTGAACGGTCGTGTATATACACACGTTTTGTCCCTTGCATTGCTGATGCACATAAAGCATAAGTTGTGGTACAGAGAATGTGTAAGGCATATGATTGTTATGCATGTTTCAGGGTCAGGAACGCCTTAGTGTCCGCACTCCAAAGTATGCTTAATCTTTATTAGTTTTATGTGCAGGAACGCCTAACTCTACAATATACCTACTGAACCCAGAAATGTACCCTGGCCTATGCCAACGGGTCCAGGGCAGTGGCAGCCACTTTGCCACAAAACTGGGGCAGACCACATATTGGGTGACCAGTCTTCCCGGTTTGCCACTCCTCAATGGGCCATTTACAAGGGAGAGGTCTGTCTTAATCCAGCCCATTTACAGTAGACGGTCAGGCCTAGGGGCAAGATAATATCGGTGACAGCAGACATTGCCCTTTTAGTATCCAAATGGTACACCAGCCCTGGCGTTACAATGACGGAGAACATTCTTTCGGAGTGTTCTTTTTAGAACAATTTCGCAGGATGCCCCAAGCCGACAATGATAGGGTTAATGGAAATGAAGGCAGCTACACCACAGGATCGAACATTCACATTTTATGACATTTCTTTAAATCCAGCTTCATATTCCACCTAGAACAGTCACAGCTGGACTCCCGGCAACTTCAAAGCATACTGACAGTCAGCAGGTGGTGGTGACAATGGGCAGATCCAGAGTCAGAGACGCAAACGTAGAGCACCAGAAGGACAGCAGGTTGGGGAGAGGAAGGGCAGTCGGATTACAGACATAGTTTGCTGTTATCAAATAAATGAGATTGTGTAATAGAACAAGCCGGGAGAGAAGATGTATCTGGCCAGGCTTTACTAATGCAACATAAGAACTAAATTCACTTGCTGCCGACTTAACCCCATGAATATTTCTTTCTCATGACAGTTGCCTTGTGGCTAATCTCCTAAATAGTTTTAAGAGTCATGGAGGCCATAACCTTAAGTTCGTTAAGAAAAAACCCTTAATAGGCACATTTCTCTTTAAACTGGGGGATGTAAATTGAAAATAGAAAGGCAAGTGCACCTGCTGGGAGTCCCAACTAAGAAATCAGTGTATTCATTGTTCTTTGTGTCTCGTTTCTTTGCCTGCGTTTCACTAATTAAGGTATTTAAGTGTTTCTTTTCTCCGATGTGAATCAATCTGATAGTATGATAACCTTTGTTGTGAAGAGTACGTGCCAGAAAGGTTAATATGCAGTGATCTTTCCTTATTTTCCAAAATATCATCCTGTCTTCTTCTCGACATGGCTATTGACTGTAAACTGGGTAAAAAGCACATGCCCCCCCCCGAGGGTCGCTCAACCTCCCACTCATACTTTATGACAAGGGATTCCTTTCCCTCTCTTGACAAGTCTGTCTGGTTCTCTCCATCATGTAAAAGGTCACCTTTAAGGGTATGCCTGAGGCAGAGACATTTGCATTGCAGAGCATGATCAGAAGGTGCTGGAGAACGTACAGGTGTCATCGCCATTAGCCCATCAAGGAAGTAAAACCAATCTATAGCTTTCACTGGACGGTGCTGCTATCTGTTGGTCATCTCTAATATTTTCATAGTGGAAATTTACCTCAGTACTAGTAAATCTTATTGTGTAATACCACATCATACTGATAAGCATGCATTCTTGTCAAACCGCATTCGCTTTCTGTGAGTGTTTTCTGGGTAATATGAAACGCTGAATATCAGGCAAAAGCAACGACCCAGTAGCAGAACGCTAATGAATTCTTCACGTCACCAATAAAAAGTGTCGTTTTAGTCTAATTTTACCTCTGTGTCTGTATATAATGTAAAAGTTTGTCCAGCGTACGAAAAAAACAAGGACAGAGTGATGGCTTTAGCTACTTTTTGTTATACAATCTGGAGAGTAACATTTCAATGTATTAGTTATCCTAATTCTTACACCTATACTGTATATTAAGCATGTTTTTTTCATTTTGTGTTATACTGTTAACAGACAGATTATCAGAGGGGAATACAGCTAGTACATACGTATGGGACGCAGCCTGTGTGTCCCACACTTGTGTACTCTCACAACATCTCTACCTTGAATATCAATGCATTTTTTTTTCGATGTAGGTACCTTGGTGACCAGAGGGGAGCGCTATACCTCTTTAATAAGGGGCCCAGGAGTAAGACTGGGTGGGAGTTTTTAACCATGAGGACCTTTGAGAGATGAGGTGTTGGGCTTGGGCTTTTTAAACATGGAGGGGCCTAGGAGGATTAACATGGTGGACCATGATGTGCTGAGGTCCCTCAGATGAGACTTGGCTTGAAAATGTAATTGTGCTATCTGAAAGCTGCCATGTTGTTGCTACATTACTTGTTTAGAATCGCTGCTGTTCATGCCAAAATGATACACCTGGACCAGAGGAGGTCCATTCCTTTCTAACATCGTCAGATAGTATGATGACAATGCAAACCTTCACTGTGGGACCATGAGGAATGGAGGAAATTAGCATGAAATGTTCTAGTTCCTCCATTGGTTGGAACAAATTAAACCAAAATTATGTTTAAATACAAGTAACATAAGCAATAGATCTCATCTCTAGATTTAGTTATGTTTTTATATAAAATAGATTCAAATCCAGGTTTTCATTTCGTGAAAACTCAATTTTCTTTCATTTCAGTTTTGCTTCATTTTACTAATTTTGGGAGACAGGAAGACAATCGGATGAGATTTGGTAAACAACTTACATATCCGTTCCTTATTCCTATGTTTTTTTACATTAATATATTGTTGACATCATATTGATGACTGCGCAGATGTGGTTCAGGCGATGAAGGAATTATTAGAAATAAATAAGGATCAGCTAAACCTACAAGCTGGCGCCCCGAGCTTTCTTCTATTAAATTCAATCACGTACCGTAAGTAATTAAGAAATGCCGGTACATTCCACAAGCGCATTCTTATAATGATCTGGTGGCCGTTGTCCTCTCATGGAATGATTGAGGGTGAGTCATCCGCTTTTAAGTCCAAAGGGACATGTTTCTTTTAATTCCAATTAAATAAGCTCTGCTTGGTTATCTCTAAATCCTCCTATTAAATTCCATTGTGAGAAATTGCTGGTTTATTAGTATTGCGCAATGAAATCAAAGTTAAAATCAGTACATGGATGGATGACGCACATTGTCACCCCATGGCAGGGTCGCCGGAGTTGCCTTCTGAAAAATACGCGTTTCAGGGTTTTGCCGCTTGCCATGTATCCTTGTGATGTGTGTTTCTAATAACAAGAAATGGTCGCCAGTAAGCTTGTCTTGTCATTTGTTGCATTAGTGGAATTGAAATGTGCCAACGAGCTGGAAGCCTGAACAAATCACAAACCGGTGAAGGTCAAGTATAATTACTGTATGGTGAAATGCCAGATTTCAGAATTCATACATGAGGAGCATAGTCAAGCCAAAGCAGTGGTCAGAGTCGTATTAAAGAGACCGCTTGGTACCCAAAATTATTAAAATAACAATAATTCATTTTACAACATGCAGAGTGTAGGATTTACGTTGTATTAGCTGAAGTTAGAAAATTAGAAGTGATTCCCTTCTATTCAATTGGTGTTTTGCGATCAGTACGTTAAGGTTGATTTCCCTGCTTGAATGCAGGTAATGAATTAAATCTTTAAATAATGACAGGTTAAGGCTTCCGTGAGGACCGGTATTAGAGCCATTTGGATGACACGTTTGGTGAGCCATGGAATCTTCACAAAAGGTTTTTAAAGGGTTAGTAATGATAATTTAAGAAAGTGAATGAATGAGGCACAATAATGCATATACAAAATTGAAACAATGAAGTGCATTTTTTTTAATTCCTCTCTCAATTACATATAGTATGTGGTTCTAAATATACCATAAAGTCAACAACAATAACAAAAAGGTTTTTTTTTAATCAATGATCTTCAAATATTCAAATAAAAGAAAAAAGTTAATATAATTAACAAGTCCAAATTGCAATGAAAAAATAGAAATCAAGATTTTTGGCATTGTATACAAATGCCTAGTCATATGTATAACAGAATATCAAGATTTTACAATGTAGCTTAAGTCTCAGGGAAAGTGAACTAAGGAATCAGACGGTCCGGTTAGCTAAGAATTACTTCCATGATCCCATGGAGACTGGAAATACAAGCAAGCTCATGTCTACAGAAAACAGTACTTAAGAGGACGGTACAGTGTCCCGCACAGCCTCACCAGAAAATACATACTAAAGTACTTTAGGGAGAAGCTGCAGCTACAGGGCTTGAAGCAGCGCACTGGGGGTACCAGAACATCCAGGATCCGGTTACCCGGACCCCCTCCGTTTTCGGAATGTGGGTAGGTGGTCCCGCTGATGTCGGTGGGTGGTCCTACTGAAAGAGTGATGAATGAGTTAATAATGCAAATCCGTCAAACGCAGCAAAAAACAATTAAATCGCCGTGTGACACTAAGTACCTCGAGTGGTCCCCGTCTGCCACTGTTATGTTATACTTTCAGTCATTAGTCTAATGATTTCCATTGCTGGTTTTAAATAGATACAGAGCTGTGATGCTGCTTGTTTAATTTGTAACAGAGGTTTGGACTTCTGCTAACAGGGGTTTGGAGCTCCGCGTGATGCAGGCTGTCACCCCGGACGAGAAGTTCAATCTGAAATGTAACAAAATAATTATATGACTTTGGGATTGCACAAACAGATACTCGCTCTCCGACAATTACACTTCTTTCCAGAAAGAAGGCAGCGTAACACACAAGGAATTTCCTGTCCCCAGCAAGAACCTGTCCCTAAGCTCACATATACACATATATATATATATACATATATAGGCACAAAAGAGTTAAAACGTCACCATCAGGTCCACGTGCCGTGTTCTGTGACAGTTATTTGACGAGCGGAAATCAGAGCCTCTCTTATAACAGCAAATTAATTACACGGTAATACGACCTTTTTGCTGCACTGCTTGCAGAGAAAGCAAAATGCCTACACTGTACACGGGGGTGTTAAAAGGCTACGTCAACAATAGATGTATATATCGATTGTGACTTACTCTTGCCCCTTCAAGTGGGGTCCTCGGCATTCTCTTGAAGAGCATGTAATATGTAAATTAAAGTATTCCCATTAACCCTTAATTATCTGTTGTGGTGTCTAATCGAAAAATAAAGATAATTCACAAATTCACAAGAAAATTCGGATTTCCATCGTTTTCACCCATTTCTTAACATGCTATATTTTTGCGAATTCTACACCTTTACTGCTCTTACTGTAAGGAACACTTTTCCTTGTTGTCCATGTTTTATGTCCGTAAGTCTCCCAATCATATTAGTTTTTGTTTGTATATGTGTTACTTTTTTAATGTAAAATTGCAGATTTGCACTTAGTTCTATGATACTAAATATTCCATATGGGAAGCGAATATAAGAGAGAAAAAAATCTTGGAAATGTCATATATATATATATATATCAGCAGATCAGAACCTACATAGAGAACATTTCATGCAAACTACATGCTTAATGCTATCAAAGTCCCACCATGCTTGTGGAATTACTATTGTCTAGCATACGAATAGGTTAAAAAAAAGCCAGACTATAATTTGCTGTTCCCTTAGGCTGTATCTGTATGATGTCATACTGTATCCATGATGCCATATGATGATAATAGAAAAGAAGTAACATATTTAGAACCACTTAATTATCTCGCTGTGCGTATTTGCTGACCTATTAGATTTGACATTTTTGTGCAAGGG
>VKOC01030081.1:0-11533 GCA_009364415.1 Spea multiplicata
ACGCCCCCTCCTTCTCTCTATGCCTCAGTGGAGACCACGCTACACGCACAGCTCCACGTCATCAGTTGGGGGCGGGGCTTGGAGAGGCGGCAAGTTTAAAACCTGAGCACTGACACTCAGTCAGTGCTCGGTTGTTGTTCCCAGCTGAGCTGTTCCCTGCTGCATATTGCGTTTATTTCTGATTCGGTTTGTTCCTGGCTACTTTGATATCTCCACTCCTGACCCGGCTTGTCTGATTACCCTCTCGTTGCTGACTCGGCTTGTTCCTGTTTATTCTGATTTCTCCACTCCTGACCCGGCTTGTCTGAGGAAATTTAAAATGGACTTCTGTCTAGGGGCGCTTAAAACCGCGATCCCGAATGGTTCATATACCGATGTAGGAAAAGGAAGAAGAAACAAAAAAAATATATAGTGTGATAAAGTAAAAACAATTGAACTCCGGCACTGGATTTCAATGAATGCACTCACAATATAGATAAACTTTAAGCGCGTATATCACAACCACTCCTCTGTGTGTGTATGGAATCCTTGGCTCCACGTGTATGCAAGAAAAGAAAATCTAATCGGGTGATACCGTTACCATCGATATGTGTGCTGTATGGTAGTGCACTCACATTTAGTCGAGGGATATCAAGCTCATCTGATTTGTCGTCCTGCAGTGGAGTCGATCCTTTAATGTGGTTCCTAGGAGGTTGTGCTGGTTTCCACCAAACGAAGTTTTCTTCAATACTCCGGTATAAGTGTGAATAAAGTGCAAGTGCTTATAATCAATTGTGGGTGTTCATTAGATATGTGTTGCAGATAGATCCAAAAAGCGGGATAAAATGAATAAATCAATAATTTAATATGGGACTAAGCCCTTACCGCACACTTGTCAGTAACTACACCATATAGGTGTTTACAAAGATGTGCTAAAAAAGTACTAGAACAATGGTGAAATAAAATAAATAAAAATATATCTAAAAAGGTAAAAGAAGCAAATCAAGTCCAAATGAATAATCCTCAAGTCCAAATGAATAATCCTCAACGCGTTTCGCCGTTTAGAGGCTTCCTCAGGAGGTATATTTGTGGCCGAGTCGTGTTCTTCCTTTTTATATCCCCCCGATTGCATCGTCTGTGTTCTTTTCGTTCCGTCCGTCTATTGCCGTCACGTCATCACGTATTCATTCTGCCGCGTGCGTGCATGCTGTATGTCCCATTGGTGTGTATATTTTCTTGCTCCGTTTCTTCCTTCCCATACACTGTATCGGATATGTATTTTCTTCTTGAATCTACGTGCAGTGAGGGATTACATATCCCAGGGAAAAAATAAAAGATTAGATATGTCGATTTTATTTAAAAACTCGGAGGGACGGATTTCAAGGGGGTTCCTCATGTATATATATCACGATCGACTGGTAAAAATTATTATGGGGAAATCCAGGGATAAAGGGATATACGATATAGAGATTATGGGGAGATCCAGGGATAAAGGGATATAAGATATATAATATACTATTTAGGTAATCAGCATAGTTAAGTTTGTACTGTTTACATAAGTCCATCCAATATTATAGATAGAGCCTTACAAAGAGAAAGAAATGGATAAAGGTGATAAACAGTTATACGTAAAGTGTGGAATGGAACTCATAACTCTCATAAGCCCATGAGAAGGTAATATCTTTTTATGTATGGAAAGTGTACATAAAAAAGGAGTGAATATTATCCTCAAGTGTAGTGCCCAAGTGAGTTAATGTATTTGTCATATATTAATATTTCTAAATATTTATTTATTTATTTGTCTATAATCTTATGCTGTAATGCGTAAGTGAAGATTTGTGTTTTCTGATTTCGTTTTTATATGTGTTTTTTTATTATTTATTTTCATCATTATTATAATTTGTGTTTATATATTACTAAATGTTTCTCAATCGTGTTGAGGAGACCTATTTTATTAGAATAAGTTCTTTAAGTCTTGATCGTGTCTTCTCATGTTTTCTGGTGATTCATCCATAGGATTAATTATTTGTGCGCAAACGTATTAACCAAGAATCCAATGGTGAAAATGGGGGCATATTTGATGTTTCTACAAGAAAGACACAATGTCTATTTCTAAGTTCAGACCGCCCTTTTTGTATGTCCTTAATTTGAAAATCCATTCGGTTTCTTTTTTTGATAGATGTTCTATATTGTTGCCCCCTCTCCAATTCGGGGGTACCCAATCTATACCCATGATTTTTAGTGTCTCCATGGAGAAGCGTGGGCAAGAATTACAGTGTTTGGGTACACTGTGTTTAATGCTTTGGTTCCTTATGTTGCCTATATGTTCCAAAATACGTTCCTTTAGTGGTCTAATAGTCCTTCCGACGTATTGTAGCCCACATGGGCATTCTAAAAGGTATACCACGTTTTTGGAATTGCAGTTTATAAAATGTTTGATGTTATATGTATTCCCTGTATTGTTACCTATAAAGCTCTCCGTTTTTTTAGGTAGATATGTACACATTTTGCAATGGCCGCATGTGAAGAAGCCTTTGGGTTTTGTGCTTAAGAAATTGCCCCCATTTTGTGATTTAGTGTTCTTAGGGAGTACGCTCGGTGCTAATATCGTTTTTAAAGTGTCCGCTTTTTTGTAAATAATTTGTGGCTTGTCTGGGAGTAATTTCCCTAAGACACAGTCGTTTTTTAATATGTGCCAATGGTTTCCCATAATCTTTTTTATTTTATGTGCTTGTGAGTTATATTTTGTAAAGAAAGAAAAGCTAAAGTCTTTCTTGTCTTTTACGGTTGTGTCCTGTTTCTTTCCCTCTAACAGCTGATTTCTGTCTAACTGTTGTACCTGCCGAAGGCTGCTTTGTAACCTCTCGGCAGGATAATTTTTTTCTCTGAATTTTTCTGTTAGCTCTTCAGCCTTAAGATTAAAGTCCTCCAGCTTTGAACAATTTCGTTTAATTCTCATAAACTGACCCTTAGGAATATTGTTGAGCCACAATGGGTGGTGGCAGCTTGTGTATTCTATATAACCGTTCTTATCTGTGGGTTTTGTGTAATTTCTGGAACAAATTATATTGTTTTCGGTAAACAATTCCACATCTAAAAATTCTATGTGTGATTTCTGTATATTGGAAGTGAATTTCAAGTTGTAGTTATTGTTGTTAACATATTGTACAAATGTATTGAGTTCATCCATAGTTCCTCTCCATATAATCAGGACGTCATCTATGTATCTTCTCCATAGCACCAGGTTTGCACCGTGGGGATTGTTGTTCCAGATCGCATGTCTTTCCCACTCCGCTACGAATAGATTGGCGTAGCTCGGTGCAAACCTGGTGCCCATGGCTGTTCCGCACATTTGTAAATAAAATTCATTTTCAAACCAAAAATAATTAAACTTAAGTATAAAGTTGATGCAATCTAAAATGAAGTTTTTTTGTATGGGATTCATGCTTTCATCACGTGTGAGTACGTTATCGATGGCTTGTATACCTTGTTGGTGTTCTATTACTGTGTACAGTGATGAAACATCTAATGTTGCCCATATCCATCCCTGGGTCCATTGTATTTCTCTTAAGATATTAAGTAAGTGTGGAGTGTCTTTTAAGTAGGCGGGCATTTGCGTCACATATTTTTGTAAGAAGTGATCTACATATTCTGAGGTGTTACAGGTGAGTGAGTCTAATCCACTTATTATAGGTCTTCCCGGGGGTTCTTGCAGGTTTTTATGTACCTTCGGCAAGAAATAAAATACCGCAATCTTTGGGTGTTCTTTCTTTAGGTAATGATATTCTTGTTTAGTAAGGATCTGTTTCTCTAAACCTTGGTTTAATATCTTATATAATTGAATACTAAACTCCTTGTCTGAGGATCCTCCTGTTGCTGAACAATTGCTTGTTCCTGACTACGTTACCTTCTCCATTCCTGACCCGGCTTGCTCAACTATTCTTTGCACTCTGTCCGAACCGTTCCTGCTGCTACCTTTCCTGCATACTGGATTCCTTACCTGCATTTACCTTCAGAAATGTTACAAGTATGCATATAAAAATTAGATACAACAATCCACAGGTTATTTGCCTTTCCACTCCCAACTAAGGATATCATCTAGTCATGCGCCCAGGATCTCCTATACCCTGTGCAGTAGCTGAGGCCACCAATAATGTGATGCAACTTACTAAGAGCCTAACTTAGATACAAGACATATGCTGACTGTCTCCATACCCCAACCCCTTCATATCAACCAGGAGATAAAGTCTGGCTCTCAACCCTGTACAGTGAAGCAGAATGCTCCTGGGAACCGATACAGCACATTCACGCACCTGCCAAAATACGTACCTTCCATCTTTCTCACCCTGAACTTCCTGGTCCTGAGCGTACCCGGAAGGTCTGCTTGAGGAGGGGGTCCTTTCATGTACCTACCTCGGAGGCACTATGAGGGGGTGGCATGGTCACGTCGTGCCGGTCCTCCTTGTGGCGGCAGGTATCTTCCTCGGTGAAGACCGCGGTGATGAGGAAGCACGGCTGTTAACAAGGAGAGAATTTTTTTTTTGTGAACTATGAGCCCCCAGGAGAAAAATGAGTGGAGGTTTCATAGTTGTATGTCAACTGTCAGGGAGAGGGGAGGAGGGAGCCCTGGCAGTATGTTTTGTAAGTGGTCGGGGGGGGGGCAGGTGTTAGAATTAATGTGAAAATATTTAAGTTTATTACATTAAATGAATGAGGTTTGAACACCCAGTTTAAAAAGTCTACGCTGCAGAAAACTTTAAACAGAGAAAAGGCGGAGGTTGCATTTTTACAAGAAACCTATTGGAGGTTAGGAGATAAATTAGTTTATATGTCTGAACAATTTGGTCCAACTATAGCAGCCTCAATGGAAACTCAAAAAAAGAGAGGAGTAGTCATAATAATTAGGAAATCCTTAAACTGTAAAATCCTCCACAAAGAAATTGATATGAAAGCAAGATATGTCATAATGGTGTGCAAATTAGATGATATTCTTTATACTTGGATCATATGGAGTGTATATATTGATCAACCACTGGCCTTTCTGAAACCATTATTAAACAAAATAGATAAAATTAAACAAGGCATATTTGTTGTGGCAGGCAATTTTAATTGTGTAATTAACCCCAATCTAGACGAAAAAGTAAAGCAAAGTAAAGATTGATAAAAAAAAGTTAGGCAGACGGCAAGAGCATTCCAGACGATAATAAATAACTGGTCTCTAATAGATATTTGGAGGGTGTTTCACCCACATGAACAAGACAAGACAGGACATATCTGTCATATTCAAGGATAGACATGTTCCTGGGAAACAGGTCTCTAGCTAATTTGGTTAAAAAGGTTCTTATAGATGATATTCCTTGGTCGGATTGTAATATTCTAATTATGGAAATAGAGCCCATTAAAAAAAGTTCAAAAAGAATGAACTGGAGATTAAATGGGGCACTATTAAAATATATAAAAATATTAGATTATTTAAAACAGGCCACAGACTTCTTTTTCAAAGGAAATGGTCAGGTACCAGATGATATAGTCTGGTGTACATATAAATCGCTAATAAGAGGCAATTTGAGTAAAGCAGAACATCAACTGAGACAGACTAGGGGGGAGTCAGGATTCCACCCTGTCAGCCAGGACTCTGTATTTATCTTACTTTGTGTCATATCAGCGGCAGCCCCTGGAGGCCTCCTATGTGTACACAGGCTAACGAGCAGACCAGCTGCCTCTGCTTACCTGGGTATAACCCTTCTCACTCTGGAGCACCCAGACCTAATCAGTGCAACCAGCTTAGCCTCATTGACTGGACTGAGCCTGCTTATTTCATCCTGCTCTGCGCTTCAGTCAGGGCCTTTGCATTAAAGTTATAGGACCGTTTTGCTCTGGCCCTGTACCTGATCCTGACTTGTTCCTGTCTTCCTACCTTGTGCCCTGTCCAGTGGGCTTCCTGTCTTTTGCCTTGCCCAGTGGGCTTCCTGTCTTTTGCCTTGCCCAGTGGGCTTCCTGTCTTGTGCCCTGTCTAGTGGGCTTGCTGCCATATGTACGCTTTCTTGCTAAGAGACTGTATAACCTGTATTTGCTTGTCCTGCCATAATATATAATACATAGCATTTCCTGGAATTCTGCCTGTGGTGGATTTCTTTGTGCCTGTCTGTCTTATCCATCAGTTACCATGCATCACCATGTGCAGACAGAACCCCAGGTATCCCCAGCAATAAGGCTCCTACCCAACCTGATCACCCGGGCCCTGACAAGGGGCCTTTCATTAACAGAATTATATATATCTATGCATGAAATATCCAGTCAAAATAAGAAAACACCCTCTAAGGAATTATCAGAGAAATTAACACAAATCAAGGAAAAAATAAATAAAATTCAATTAGAGCAAACAGCTAAAAAGCTAGAATATTTAAAAACGAAATTCTATTATTTTGGTAATCAAGCGGATAAGCTACTTACTAATAGTAAATAGGAAGACAATAATATTAATAAGATTGTGGAGGATAACGTACAGTATCTAACTCCAGTGAAAATAGGCCTAGCGTTTAACACATGTAACAAGGTTATATACTCTACCTAAAGAGACCAAGTAGTCAGGATAATCAGGGCTATTTCAATAAACCTCTATTACCTCAAATCTCAGATCAACAGTCTAGGGAATTAAACCAGCTGATTACCAAAAAAAGAGATAATGGAGGTTATACTTAAAATTAAAAAAGGTAAGTCCACCGGTCTGGATGGATTTGATGAGACATTCTATAAGATAGGATCATAGGACCATTAACTCGGGCCTTTAATCAAATTATTTCCCAGGGTTAAATCCCAGAAGAACTATTAAGGGCGAACATAGTACCCATATTAAAACCAGGAAAGAGCCCAGAGAATTCAGACTCCAACGTGTTATTAATGGTCTGGTTCATACAGATCAGTTTTGATTATTTCTGCAAATAGCATGCGAAGAATGATAGATATTCTGGATTTTGCTTCAAAATAAAAGTCTGCCCTTCCGACTCACTTGATGCCGAAAAAGCTTTCAACAGGATCAGATGGGAGTTTATGGAACACTCCTTTAGGGCATTTGGATTTGGATAGAAACAGACATAGAAACATAGACGGCAGATAAGAACCAGTAGGCCCATCCAGTCTGCCCAACCTCTGAATACTTTCCTTTAGTACCTGCCATTATCCTATATCTAGCTTGGCCTTATGCCTATCCCATGCTTGCTTAAATGCCTTTACTGTATTAACATCTACCACTTCTACTGGAAGGCTATTCCATGCGTCCATTACCCTTTCCTCAAAGTAATATTTTCTGATGTTACCATTAAACCTTTGCTCTCTAGCTTATGAATATGTCCTCTTGTTGTGGTAGTATTTCTCCTTTTAAATACACTCTCTTCTTTTATCTTGTTGATTCCCTTTAAGTATTTAAATGTTTCTATCATATCCCCCCTGTCATGTTTTTCTTCCAGGCTATATATATTAAGATCCTTTAACCTGTCCTGGTAAGGTTTATCCTGTAATCCATAAACCATTTTAGTAGCCCTTCTCTGAACTTTCTCCAACATATCTTTATCCTTCTGTAGATACAGTCTCCTGTACTGTACACAGTACTCCAAGTGAAGTCTCACCAGTGATCTGTACAACGGCATGAGCACTTCCCTCTTTCTACTGCTAATACCTCTCGCTATACAACCAAGCATTCTGCTAGCATTTTCACTTGACACTGTGCCAGCATTATCTACCCTCTCCCTACCCCCTTCTCACAATCTACCCTCTCCCTACCTCCCCTTCTCACTATCTACCCTCTCCCCACCCCCCTGTCTCACAATCTACTCTCTCCCTACCCCCCCTTCTCACTATCTGCCCTCTCCCTACCCCCCTTTGTAGGTCACTTACCGTGTAGTCCTGTGGTGCGGGCGCGAGGCCTCCGTCTCGCTGCTCTGCCGCGGTGCGCACGGCTTCACTGCTGAGCGCCGGCATATCACGTCATATGCCGACACTCAGCGTGAAGCGCCGGCACCTGAGACAGACGCCTCACGCTCTCACAGCGCTGAGGGAAGCGGCGGCAGAGGAGACAAAAGGGCGCCGAGTGGTTGCTGAAAACGACCGCTCGGCACCCGGTGTGGCCCCCTGACTGGCCCCACAGTTGCGACCCCGGTAGTTCTCCCACTGATCAAAGCAAAAGTCAGAGCTCGGAACTACTGTGCAGGTCTTGCTGGGATGGGACCTTCTCTGTCTGATCCTTTTTTCATCATGGATTACAGCAACGTTTTGTGTTTACCTCCAGGGTTCAGCTACCACATGAGACAGTGGAGGAGTTTCTCACTGACCTCAAATTAAAAGGCAGGTCTTGTAACTATGGCATTCTGCAAGAATCTTTAATCAGGGATAGGCTTGTGATAGGCTGCTACAGTAATAAAACACGTGAGGGGCTACTAAGGGATTGTGATTTGACTCTGCAAAAAGCTGTGTTCATTTGTCAGTCTGCAGAGCAGTCCCAAAAACAACTAGATGTCTTATGTAAGCAAGATAGTCAGGAAGCGGTTAATGATGTGAGAACACACAGACCTACGTTTTCAAGAGGACTGTCCACTCGACACCTGTCAGAGAGGAGACAGAGGAATAAAGTGGATATACAAGATGCAAAGCACAGAGATATGTCATGTGGGAAATGTGGCAAAAATTATGAGCCTCGCAAATTTCCAGCATATGGACAGAAATGTAGGATCTGCAAAAAATATAATCACTTTGCCTCACAGTGTAAGCAAGCTACACAACTACATGCTGTTAAGACATATACCTCTGACTCTAGTGATGAAGATCTTTTTGTGGACATGGTCAAACAACTGCCTATGCCAGCTAAAGAATGGATTATAAAAGGTGGAAGCACATGGTACACTGGAGCAGATCCCAATGTTATTCCAGAGGCTCTATGGAAAAAACTACAACCTAGACCTAAACTTCAGAAACAAACTAAAGTACTGAAGGCATATAATGAACTTGACATTCCAACTGTGGGTCAATGTATACTTACCCTAAAGCATAACTCTACAGTCACAAAATACCCGTTTGTTGTGTTTCCTGGAGAAAAGGTTCCTTTGCTCCTTTGCTTGGATTACAGTCTATACAACAGTTAGGACTGCTCACCAAGCTCTTTGAGATCTACAGAACTGAAACACAAGAGCATCACTACCTTACTTGTAAAGTATAATGATGTTTTCAGTGGACTTGGAAAACTTCCCATTAAATATAAAATTGCCTTAAAGCCTGGAGCAATGCCGGTGATTCATGCCCCTCACAAAGTACCAGGAGCCCTACCGAGACAAATTTAAAAAAGAGCTACAGCGCTTGATAAAGATGCATGTCCTAGAACAGGTACATGAACCAACGGAATGGGTTCATTCTTTGGTTATTGTGGCAAAAAAGGATGGTTCCCTAAGGTTGTGTCTGGACCCCAAGAAATGGAATCCTAGGGGAGTTGGCAGGTGCCCAGCTGTTTACAGTTCTCGATGCCTCCAATGGATTTTGGCAGGTCCCTCTGGAGAAAGGAAGCAGCCGCATATGTACTTTCAATACACCTTTTGGAAGGTATAACAGCTAACAACTTACCTGCTGCTGCTACAGCCGTATCAGCCTCCCGCAGACATTGCCGGACGAGACCCTCACGTATGTGCATGCCACTCCTTAGATAGCCGGACATTTTCTCTGTGTATTAGCTCCTTAGCTGTCCACTCACTGCCTGTCAAAGAGTTTCATGCATGTTTCTCTGGGCTCAGTTGCGGTTTGTGTTTGCTCCAAGTTCTGACTTCGGCTTCGTATCACGGTTATCCTGACTTCTCCAACCCTTGACTTCGGCTTCGTATCACGGTTATCCTGACTTCTCCAATCCTTGACCTGGGCTTCATCTCACGTTTATCTGGACTGCTCCAGTACCATTTTGCCTGCCTCTGGTTCGTGTACAGGTTCTGCACTGTGGATCCTCGGCTACTGATCCTGACCAGCCCTGGCCGTTACAGAAGGCACTGTTTCAAGTGTCTCTCTGATTGGTCTGTGTTCAGCGCCCAAAATATTTCACAACTGTTTGATGGGGTAGTAGGTGTCAAAGTATACATTGATGACATTTGGGGTACTAATGAAGCTGAGCATAATGAACTACTTGAGAAAGTACTACAGATTGCACATGAAAAGGGATTAAAGTTAAACCAAAGTATAGATTTCTTCAATCAGAAATTCTTTATCTGGGAGATATCATATCGAGTTCTGGAGTGAAGCCTGACCCTACCAAGGTCAAAGCTATTGAAAACATGCCAAGTCCTGTAAACAAGAAAGATTTACAAAGATTCCTGGGAATGGTAACCTACTTGGGCAAGTTCATTGCCAATCTATCAGACAAAACTAAACACATGAGAGATGTTAGTATATTATTTGTCTTGAATATCTAAACTTCTCCAGTGACCAAACAGCAATCAAGACCACAGCTTCTATGTCGTATTAAGCAGGTTTATTTGATAACAAAGTATCAACACATACAGTACTGGTGGACGGACTGTAGGCTCAATATTCTTGGTGAGATGAAGGTGAAAAAGCGTAGAAAGAGACCTTGCCCTTGTAACCATGCCTGTTTATACCCCTTTACATTTGGTTAGGGTATACGTAAAGGAATCCTATTGGAGCAGTCATATGATACACCGGCATTCCACAGAAGACCCTCTAAGCTACGTCACATAATTGATAACAAGTTGCATTCAGGCCTAAAATGTGCAGAACAAAATAAAAGTATAAAAATGATTTCTTACAAGAGGTTTACTAGTAAAAGCTGTTGAGTGGCACTGGGGAAAAGAGCATGAGGCTGGATTTGTATTTTTAAAGGAATTGCTAATGACACCTCCTACTCTACAGTTTTTTGATGCCTCACTTAAAACAAAAATCTCCACAGATGCATCGAAAGATGGACTTGGTGCTGTTCTGTTACAAAATGATGGCACAGGATGGAGGCCTATTGCATAAGCTGCCAGGGCTTTCACAGAAACGGAATACAAGTATGCCCAGATAGAAAAAGAGACGCTTAGCATAGCACTTGGCTGTGAAGCATTTCACAATTTTGTTTATGGAACAAATTCCTTACAATTGAAACGGATCATAAACCCTTAATCACAATTTCTCACAAGGAATTATGGAAAGCTCCACCTCAAATTGAGAGACTGCTGCTCAAGCTGCAAAAATATGACTGTATATATTGGAGTTCTCTCCTGGCAGACATCTTTTAATCGCAGATACCCTGTCAAGAATTTGGTCTGAACAAACCAGGTCTCCTGATGATGGAATTGATAATGATGTGGATGTTCATATTAACAGCGTCGTGATGTCTGGAGTGATTTCACCAATAATGTGGAAAAAACTGCAACAGGCAACTGCAGAGGATGAAACACTTCAAAATGTGATACAAGCTAGAGCCCTGCGTGGGACTGCTTTTTTAATCCCGCTCCCGCTGATTTTTTTGTCCAATCCCGCCCGCTCCTGCTGATTTTTTGTCCAATCCCGCCTGCTCCCGCTGATT
>VKOC01030084.1:0-14624 GCA_009364415.1 Spea multiplicata
GGCATATAGGGGGTATAAGGCATTTCTGGGGCAGAGTGGCAAGCCAGGGGGAAGATTTTTCTCGATCATAGCTTTTATTAAAAAAAAATTGTTCACATAGTTTACATGAATTAACATTTACTGGTAAAAACTTTTTTTCCTGTAGGGTCGTCTTATATTCAGGCTTTTTCTTTTTTTCATAAATTAATATTCAAATTTTGGGGGTCGTCTTCGAGCAAATATGGTATTAATTTTCGCATAAAGAGTGTTGTTTCAGTGCTTGGTGCAATTGGAAATCAGGTTGTCTTATCCTTTTCTCCATACCTGCAGCAAATACTGATATGCACTACATATATTTTGTAATTTGCGAGGGATCCCCCCTTAACAAGGGGGTCCTGGGGTTGCCCTTTACTAAGGGAGATGTGGGGACCCTATTTAAACTACTGCTACTGCAAAAAGCAGAAACCTGTTTAGAATTCAGCAGCCTCTTAACCCCCAGACAAAATCCACAAGTGCTTTCAAACACTTAAAAATTGAAACTTACAAGCCATGGATCAGATCCAACCGATGTCAGAAAGAAAAGATAAACACCTACAATATGTGGATAAATCCAGTAGCTTGGCAGATAAATATTCCTTTACGTATTGATCTTGCATGAAAGAGATGCTTGACTGATTCCAAGAATCTGACTTTTATACTAAATAGCTATCCAAGACTTCATGAAAAGCAGAAAAAGTCCCATCTCCTTGCCCATCCACCTTGCATTATAGAACAATCTGAGCTTACTTACTGCAATTAGATTTATTTAACTTGTTCACTTTAGATTGAAAGATAAAAAATTTAACATTTTTTAATCCTTTTTAAATACACTTTGTACTGTACATTGCTATTTACATTGAAACGGTTACCATATACTTCCCAAGTGTCCCTCGTTGGACCCCAAATCCATCTGTTCCTTTATAGAAGCCGGGCTCAGTGAGGTCATGTGATGCAATTATGTGACTTCATGGTGGAAGCTCAATAGACAGGCTTAGGCTTTGCACAAAGTGAAGTGAGTGTCTGGAATTAGCGCGAGCGAGTAACTGTGAGTTAGAGTCAGTGTATTAGAGTGAATGTGTGTTGGTCTATGTGTAAGCGTGTGTGCGTTTCTTAGTATGTATGGGTGTTCATTATGGTGGGTGGGGGAAGGACCATGCAGCCACTTGGCTTTACATGCCCCCTGCTTCAGATGATGCCAGCACTGCAGTGGTGGGTTGACCCAGGGGGCTTTAAAGCTCACAAAATAAGCCAGTCAGACTTGGACTTGCCCTCTCATGGAAGCAGAAAAGCAGCAGGGTCACGCTTGCCCCGTTTCAAGCGCAGCTGCTTGCACACAATGTGTGAGAAACAAGCCTTATGGAAGGTAAGGGGTGAGGTAAGGGAAAGAGTGAGAGGATGAAGAAATGGGTAAAGGAGTAAGTGAAGGAGGTAGAGAGTATACATGCATGCATGTATGTAATAGTGAATGTGCATGTATTAGCATGAGTGTATATGTGTGTGTGTGTGTAAGAGGGCCTGTGAGCATGAATGGGCATGTGTAAATGTGCATGCTAGCACATTTATGTATGTGTAAGTGTGTGTTTATTAGCATGAGTGTGTATATGTAACTGTGTGTGTTAGCATGAGACTGTATATATGCGTTTCTGTTTATTAGCTTGAGTGTGTATGTGTAAGTGTGTTTATTAGCATGAGTATGTATTTGTATGTCTGTGTATCTGTAAGTGTGTGTATTAACATGCGTATGTGTTAGTGTGCATACTGACATGAGTATATATGTGTAAGTGTATGTGTTAGCATCAGCATGTTTAAGTATGTGTTAGCATGAGTGCATGAGCGTACCAGTATTGGAACATAAAGCTAATGCCAGACAGCTCGCTACTTTGTAGCAAAGCACTCCTCGTGACACAATGTCGCATTCTAGTAGTTCCCTGTTTCTCACTGGGCTACCTGCTTTACTTACTAGTTACCACCATTTTATGCCTCCTTTACTTCCAAGTAGTCCACTAGATCTCATTCCTGAGTTCCGCCTGTTGGAGACCTGCTATATAATACTTATCAATAAATCAATATTCCATTTTATACACACCAATGTTTAATGTTGCTTTAAATGTTGCTATAGTGGTTTCTGTGTCATGCTAATTTGCAGTGGGTATTTAGCTTTGATGCTACCCTAGGCCTAACCCAGGGCATAGCTGCCTGCCACATCTCCTTGCTATTATATTTGTGAGTGTGTGTGGTAGTAGAGTGAATGTGTGTTTCTGTATGAAGGTAGTATGTGCTGTTAGCAGAGTTTGTGTGTTAGTATTTGATGTATGATTGTGTATGGTATAAGTGTGAGTGTGTCAGGGGTGTACTTAGGGTTAGTGGTGAGAGGGAAGGGAGATAGTGTGTAAGTGTATGGTGTTAGAGCGAGGTCAATAGTAAGCAGGCAATTAGTTTTCTATTTGGTGGGCTAATTCAACCCCCCTCAAAACAAAAAATAGAGAACACAATTTTCCTCTCTTTGCACTTGTGAAATAGAGTAATTTCTGTAAGAGACATCATTATTCAGATCATTAAATATCATTACATAGCATTTTAATCATCAACTTGGATTTAATGGTATCATTATCAATAGGTGCTCTGATGTCCAAAGAAGTGCATATTATGAGCCTTTGGAAGTAAAATAATTATAGATTAAAAAATGACTTTTTGTTGCCAAAAGCATCAATTAAATGTACTTTGTATGTTTATTCGTTTTCAAAGAAGAAATGTTTCTACCATAATAATGAAAGATAATCAGATAGTAACTCGCTGAATGAAAGCTAGCAGTTTAGTGTTTGCTATTTTTTTTTCTGACTTTAGTGATGGAAATGTGTTTGTTACTTGTAAAATGTAAATTAAACTTCCAAATTGCCATGTGTTATGTTAATATAACTCAGAATGAGATTTAAAATAAACCACACTATTTGAACTTGCATTTATAGTGCGGTGCAAAAGTTTTAGGCAGGTGTGAAAAAATGCTATAAAGTTAGAATGCTTTCTAAAATAGACATGCCAATAGTTTATTTTTATCACATAGCAAAATAAGTGAAGAAAAATCTAAATCAAATCAATATTTTGTATGGCCATCTTTTGCCTTCAAAAGAGCATTCATTCTTCTAGGTACACTCACACACAGTTTTTTAAGGAACTTGGCAGGTAGGTCGTTCCAAACATCTTGGAGAACTAACTACAGTTCTTCTGCGGATTTAGGCAGCATCCAATTGCTACTCTCTCTTCATGTAATCTCAAGACAGACTCGATGATGTTGAGATCAGGGATCTATGGGGCCGTACCATCACTTCCAGGACTCTTTGTTCTTTTTTATGTTGAAGATAGTTCTTAATGACTTTGGCTTTATGTTCGGGGTCATTGCCATACAGTGGAATACATTTGGGGCAATCAGATGCCTCCCTGATGGTATTGCATGATGGATAAGTATCTGCCTGCACTTCTTAACATGGTGGAGACCATTATTTGCAGAAATGCTTTTCCAAACTTGCAAGGAACATCCACCATGCCTCACCGTTGCCTGCAAATGCCTTGTCAGGATATGGAGTATGGGGTCACGGCCAGAGGGGACAATCTAGCAATGCCAGACTGACAGGGTTCAAATGTAAGTAAATGGCAGCAGTAAAATAACAGGCATGAACTTAGCAAAGTACTTACACAACTATTAGTCAAGGCAGGAGAAACAGGATCAGTACCAGGTTTCCAAAGTTGTAGTTGGAACAGAAGACGAGCAGGGTAATCCATTACACAATCCAGGGGTCGGTAGCCAAGAAACAAGTGTCGTTATCCGTTAAATAAGCCGAGGTCAATAGCCAAGAGACAAACAAGCCAGCAGTCTTTAGCCAGGAGACAAATGCGATGGTCCATTAAACAAGCCAAGAAACAAGTGAGGTGATCCTTTTAACAAGCCAGAGGTTGGTAGCCATAATATATGCACAGTTTGTCTAAACATTTTTGTAGTTAGTTTGAGTAGGGGTTAAGTTTAAAAATGGATCCGCTTGAACATCTGGGAATATGGGCTGGCTGATTTAATGCCTTCAGTCCAAGTGTACGGCACATCAAAGATGTAATGTACCACTGAAGTCTTGGACTCCTCCGGTATAAGAGTCATGAATAAGGGAGTCAGTGACCATGGATATGGGACACCATCAGATATGTCATGGTGAACCAGAAAACATGGTTCAGGTTGAATGAGAATTGAGATTTTTTGAGATTTTTATCAGTTTTACTTGTAATCTTTGTGTTATTATCAAAAAACAATTATGAGAAAGATACTCAGAAATACATTCAATAAATGTTAAGGCGAGAGACATTCAACAAATAATCATGTGAATTTCAGACTAAATAAAGTGAATTTTCTTTAATGCCATTGAACAGTTACTATAACATTCTAGGAATCAGCATTAATGGTATGTTAATATTCTGATGTTAAATGTCTGAAACAATCCTCAAAGAGGTTATTAGTCCAAAAAGGCTATGTCTGAACTCCTATAACACATTGTAAATTTAATGTGCTACCTTTTGAGGTCATTTTAAGAAGTTCAGATGAATTTGTCATGAAATCACTTACAACAGACTGAATTAGATGTTCATTACTACTATTTATTGATTTATATAACACAATCATATTTCATAATGGTGTGCAATGGGTAAAAAGACCCATAAGAAATAGTCCATAACATAACAAAACGGTTAGGATGACCTTGCCGATGGTTCACTTTGCTTTACCTACCCCGCTAGCCAGAAGGTGCCAGCCCTCCACAGACTGTACACACACAAAAAAATTCTCGAAAAAACTGTATATTATTATAGCTGCGCATGTAAAGATTTCAGACTATTTGACATACATATATATATATATTAGGGGTGGCAGAGGTGGCACAGGCAGGTTGCTTTAGGGGCAAACGGGGCACAGGCAGCCTGTTTTAGGGGTGACAGAAATAGGACAGGGAGGCTGTTTAGAGGGGCAGAAGTGGCACAGGGAGGTTGCTTCAGGGGCAGAGTTGGCACTGGCAGGTTGCTTCAGGGGCAGAGTTGGCACAAGAAGGCTGTTTTAGGGGCAGCAGTGGCACAAGCAGGATGCTTCAGGGGCAGAGGTGGCACAAGCAGGCTTCTCAGGGACAGAGATGGCAAAACCAAGACTGTTTTTGGGGCAGAGGTGCAACAGGCAGGCTGTTTTAGTGTCAGCTGCGACACAGGGAGGCCGATTTAGGTGGCACAGGCAGGTTGCTTCAGGGAGGACATAAATGGGACAGGCAGGCTGTTTAGGGGCCGAAATGGCACAGGCAGGTTGCTTCAGGGGCACAGGTGGCACAAGCAGGATGCTTCAGGGGCAGAGTTGGCACTGGCAGGCTGTTTCAGGGACAGAGGTGGCACAACCTGGCTGCTTCAAGGACAGAGGTGGCACAACCTGGCTGCTTCAAGGACAGAGGTGGCACAATCAGGCTGTTTTAGGGGCAGAAGTGGCACAATCAGGCTGTTTTAGGGACAGAGGTGCAATAGGCCGGCTGTTTTAAAGGCAGCAGTGGCATTCTGTTTTAGGTGCAGGGGTGGTATGGGCAGGCTATTTTAGGGGCAGAGGCCTACCAAGTGAGTCAGGATTACCATATAGTGATAGGGGTTATGCTGCACTACCGTCAGTGTCTGGCTCAGTATATAGTAATGGGAGTTATGCTGTACCATATAAATGTTATTTATTTAAACTTGATTAATTTATTTAATTATGTTTATAATTCATTTTTTTCAGATTTCTAGTTTTTTTACAGTTAACATACAGTTTACAAATGTGTGAAATAAATATTCTTGCCAGCATTACTTTTTTTTTGTGTGTGTGCTACATATAGGATCCGCCCGGGTGCCAAATACTCTAGGTACGCCCCTGTGAATCACAAGAGACGAATTAACATGAAAAATGTTTGCACTGCATTCAAAACCTAATTAAATTATTTTTATACAATATGGCTGCAAGAATTAGCACATACTTTTTAATTGTTTTAAAGATTTTTCTATAAAAATTGGCAAATTTATTACATAGCATGAAAAGGTAACATGTTTAAATAACAGTATTTACAGTGTATTAACATTTAAATATTATGCTAGCAGAACAGAGGGGAAATCTAGAGATCAGGAGGAATTAAAAGGTGTTTTTCAAAGGTATTATGTTATGGAAATCTTATGGAATATGGCAGGGTGAATGAAAAGGGTATTAGTTTCTGTACCCACTCACTCAGTTTGTCTGAAACCAGTTCCTAACTAGTAATCAAGGGATGCATTCTGACAGATATTGCCTTCCTTGAGCTTCAGTTCGGATATTAAGGATTCATCTACCACCTTCTCTCTAAAATAAAACTTTCTTACATTACATAGAAACCTCTGACCCTCCAGTTTTAAATTATAGCCTCTTGTTCTAATATTTTTTCTCGTTTGAAATAAACTTCTCTCCTGTTCTCCTGTACTTTGTTAAATCCCTTCTATCACATCTCCCCTCTCTCTTCTTTCATCCAAGCTATATATATATATATATATATTTTTTTTATTATTTTTTTTTTTTATTATTATTTTTTATTTTTTTTACAGTTTTTTGGTATTGGCTATTATGGTGAAATGATCATTTTTGGATTTTCCAGGTTCTGGAACCTTTCTGATCCTTGGAGTAGAGATGGCTTCTAGGAAGATTTTCATTCTTCAACAAATATTATACGAAGCCTGAGCTACGGAATGAGACAGTGTCTTACCATGTTTAGCTAGAAGTTGGATGCTCTTGGTGTCATATTGGTCACGGCTTCATTTTATACCTGAGCTGATACTTCAATAAATTTGTTAAGAAATAAAGTCATCTCCAACAGCATAAGTGGCAATGTTCCTACTTACAAAACAGGCTGTAGAAGGGATGAGATGAATAATCACGATCTTTATTTCCGCTGAAATATCTTATAATATTTTTCCTTATAGCGCAATTTCATTATTGGATAAATCATTTCAATGTTGCTATGGGGTTGCTATCCACAGCAAATATTAGCAAGGATTTATTTTATGCACCAACTGTTAATAATTTGTGACTGCTAACTCAAATTGCACAGAATAGCCTATTTGATTCAATTTATTGTTGCTTTTTAGATAGAAATGGATATGAATCAACATGTTTTTGTAAGTTTGTTTTTTTTTCCCTGTGCTGAGTTTCAGGAAAGTGTCTGTAAATGGTATATAATTGTTCAAGTCATTTCAGAAATATAAACCGGATATATTTCCATAAATTATTTCAAAGTGGTTGACTTAATTTCCATAGGGAGAGGGTCAAGTAAATGCTTTTGACTTCTCTAGCTAGAAATGTAATTTCCTATTGTGCGCTGCAAAAAACTTTGAATAATTATTTATTCTACATTAACTCTTCCTCCCAAGCAATGCCCGGCAATATTGCCTCAAGTACTGCTTCCACTTACCATTGCGTAGTTAAGGGTTAATATTGTGTCAAACATGTCACAACCATTCACTTTAAGTATATCTGACACTTCATTATAAAAGGAAAGTTAAATTATATATAATTGCTTTGGGCTTGAAATTCAGAAACTGTAAAAGCCACAAAAAAGACCTTAGAAAAATATGAAATTCTTTTTTCCCCTTATAAGAACAAATGATCCTCGGGATAATAAGTAAAACCCTGTGAACATGCGATAAATGCATATATAGAATGTGTTTTCAGTTGTTTCCTATGTTTTAGCTTTATGCAGGTTAGACTAACCTTTCAGATTTGGCTCGGGGGGTGAGATCAGGTGTTTTAACCAGCATACCAAGCACTTTATTTCCAGGGCTTTTAACTTTTGAATCGCTAATACATCCTTAAGATACCCATTGGACTTTAACAGTTTATTTTATAGAGCAAAACAAAGGGCTTTATCCACTAAATGGAGAGTTTGGAAGTGTGCTACAGCTTAACTCATCAACTTTACTATTATCATACCTGAGGATTCTCCAGGTTTAACCTAAAGTCCCAGGGCAGCTTCCCCGGGTCTCCAGGTTGCTAGAGGAGAAATGTCTGGTCATTCCAGATTTCTGTCTACTCTTCATACCCTTCCCAAGTTCCCATCCATAAAATAATGTCTACAGCTAGACTTGCCCGTATCAAAGCCATTCCTGTAGAAGAGGAGAGTTCTGGTGAGTCAACTCTGGGATGTCCCCCGGTATGACTGTGATTTGTGAACAGCCGAGCCAACCACAGTCAACATCTTCTGCAAGAACAGCTTGTTAGCCCTGCATAATGCATAGTTAAATCAGTTAGACTTGTTTACCGCTACCTCAATAACTCAAAAGTGCAGCATGCAGGACTGTATCATCCATCACTCATTCTTGCAGGAAAAATCTTGCCTGGGTTGGCCCTTTAAAAGTAATTCAAAAGTAAAACTCCGTTGCCCCCACATTAGTGAATATACATATCATATGCAAATTATGTTTAGGTTAAACATCTTGCATCTAACCCTCTGCGTGGCACATACTCAGATAGACAATGTTATTATGTGTTCTGAATAGCTATTTAACATCACTCCTCCGGATTTACATTGTTTTTGTTTGCAGTTTCTTTCTCTTCTCCTTGCTTTACTCTTCACTTCAAAGTAACACTAAAGATAGTGTTGACAGTTACCTGGTGCGGCGTCTACCACATTCCATCACAATAATACTTAGGCGCTCAAAACTCTCCCACAGCATGTAATGTAAGTCATAAAGGTGTATCAATAATATAAACCGACAAGGTGCTAATGAACTGTTAACCAAATGCAAATTAATGTAATCATGCACTAGACACCGAAGCGCATCAGTGTTAACTACCTTCAGTAACAGTATAATCATTTACATAAGGCTTACCTTTAAAAATAAAAATGTAGATCACCGAGGAGAGGTGCCCTTAAAGGGACACTCCAGTGTCCCATGCAGCCTCTCCAACAAACAATGCATATAAAAGTGCATGGGGATGTTGCTAGATTCCCTCAAAGCCTTCGCTTAGACAGAGTTAAGCTGACTAGTGGTGAGTATCTCATGGTACCCGACTATATCACCCAGAAGCCAAATATCCGGGGATGGGAAGGAAAAGCAGCATATGAGGCATTCTGCAGGGTCCCTGCATTAAAGTGCATACATCAGCTCTTGTGTCTTTCACTTTGCTTTCCTGTATTTTTCCCAACGCCACTCATTTTTAGGGGCAGGGGTTATTTCTCTTTATATATGCCCTCAGATTTGCATGGGTGTGCAAAACCATTAACATAACTAAATGAATTTATTTAAACTAAATTTAATTTAAAAACAAGGTATATAGTTTTACAAAAGTCCTGGAATAAAACATTAACCTTTGCCTTTGGTAAAACAAAAAGGAAAATAATACATTTCTAAATCAACTAGTAAAAGTAAAACACTGAGTAATTGTCTGGCTCAGCATAAAGTGATAACAGATAAGGTGTACAACTGCACCTTAACTGCTATCACTATATAGTGAGCCAGGCACTGATTGGGATACTACTGTCACTGTCTGGCACAATATATAGTGATGGTAGTTATGCTGTACCACTGCCATTGTCTGGCTCAGTATATAGTGATTGTACCACCGTCAAAGTCTGACCCAATATATATTGATGGCAGTTTTGCTGTACCACCGTCAATGTCGGGCTCAGTGGAAAGTGATGGGAGTTATGCTCTACTACCGTCAATGTCTGGCTCAGTAGAAAGTGATGGCAGTTATGCTGCACCACCGTCAATGTCTGACTCAGTATATAGCAATGGGAGTTAAGCTGTACCAATGTCTGGCTCAGTGTAAAGTGATGGCAGTTATGCTTTAACACTGTCAATGCCTGGAACAGTATTTATTGATGTGAGTTATGCTGTACCCCTGTCTGGCACAGAATATAGTGATGGCAGTTATGCTGCACCACCGTCAATGCCTGGCTCAGTATATAGTGATTGCAGTTATGGTGTACCACCGTCAATGTCTCAGTATATAGCAATGAGAGTTATGCTGAAGATGGGTACACTGTGGTCATAAAAGGGATGATCATGGTCAGCAACAATACTCAGGTAGGCTGTCACATTTAAACAATGCTCAATTGGTACTAAGGTACCAAAGTGTGCCAAGAAAATGTCCCCCACACCATTATACCACCAGCCTGAACCATTGATACAAGGCGGGATGGATCCATGCTTTTATATTGTTTAAGCCATCTGAATGTCGCAGCTGCAATCGAGACTCATCGGACCAGGCAACGTTTTTGCAGTTTTTTATTGTCCAATTTTGTTGAGCCTGCGCAAATTGAAGCCTTAGGTTCTCATTTTTAGCTGACAGGAGTGGCACCCGGTGCAGTAGCCCATCTGCTTCAAGGTTTGGCATGTTGTGCATTCAGAAATGGTATTCTGCATACCTTGGTTGTAACGAGTGGTTATTTGAGTTACTGTTGCCATCAGCAAGGGATTTTCGTCCACACAACTGCTACTCACTGGATATTTTCTCTTTTTCAGACCGTTCTCTGTAAACCCTAGAGATGGTTATGCGTGAAAATCCCAGTAAATCAGCAGTGTCTGAAATACTCAGACCAGCCAGTCTAGCACCAACAACCACGCCACGTTCAAAGTCACTTAAATCCCCTTTCTTCCACATGCCAAAATGCCTTGAGTTGCTTCCATGTCATTGGATGATTAGCTATTTGTGTTAACAAGCAATTGAACAAGTGTACCTAATAAAGTGGCCAGTGTATACGAATGTCACTCTATTCAAAACGACATTTAAAGTACCATCAGTAAGGTATCTAATGAAAAAGGTAAGCTGATAACTGACACATGTTTGTTAACCATATTTTCTATTTATTTCATCAGATCATCAATGCGTAACAGTCACCTCTGAAATTTCAGCCCACAACATAGGCTGCAGGTGAATTCCCTCTGATCTGTTAGTATTTCATTAATATAAAACAAATCTCAGCTTTTGCAAGTATCAGGCAAGGACTCCACAGAAGTCTTTATATTATTTTTTACTTAAAACTGAGCCTACCGGAGACAATGCAGAAAGCAACAGCAGGTGGTATTCTAGGCTAACAGGGCAATGCTCATTGGTCTGATTCCAAATACAATAGATTAAGAGGCCAACACGTCTTATAGGCCTGGTCATTTTGAAAGACTCTTGAGAAGGTTCTGTGAATTAAAAATGGCATGGGTGTTATACACCAACCCCAAGAGGAAGGAGTCTAACAAAAGCTATATTCTTAAAATTCCTCTGACACCTAACCTCGACTTCCATTCCATATATGTTCTGGATTTTGGTCAAAATCTCTTTCAGGGGATAAGGCATGGTTTTCCTGTTTCAGCTTTTACTTGAATTCCCCTGATTCTGAGCTCGAGCTGCTGCTTGTTTCACAAAATGAAGTAGATTTGAATATTTAGTGCAGATTCCAGTAAATTGGCATCCAGCAATCATAGAGATAGGAGAAAATAATCTACTCTACCTGGTTCCCTGCATTCAACCTGCAAGTTCTCTAAGCATGAAAGTCCGAAGGACTATTTGTTCTCCACAGAAAGTGCCGCGTTACCTTCATTATGAAGGGCACTCACACGCAAGTTTCTCCTGCAAGAAGATGCGAGCTGTAATAGAATGATTTTTCTATGCTTTGCACAACAATAATCTAGTTAATCTTGCATGAGAATGCCCCTGGGGTTTCACCCATCATAATGTTTATTAAAGTTTGGTGATGAAATTGCAGCACCCCTGGAAATACCAGCTTTCATGAATAAACCACTAGAGAAAAATCATCGACAGTCTTTAATCATGACGTGGTATCCTCAGTGGTCTAAAGTGGAGGACCCAGGTAACCAAAGCAGCTAAGGAGTATCCAGAGGGACCACTTTTTAATTCAAACAATATTATGCACAGAAAAGGAATCACACTTTTGAAGTAGAAAATTTGAACAAGTTAATTATATAGAATTACAGGCTTCATGGAGATTGCCGAGAACAATTTTGAATTCACGCTGTTAATTATATTTTGTTTTCACCTGTTATTTTATCCAGTTCTTTACTTTATGGTTTATGTTGCTAGGCAGCTTCTGGCACTGTGGTCTTTAAAAAAATAATAAAAATAAACAAACAGGCAGCTGCAGAGTGGAAAATGAAATAATTTAAAATAAAAAAAATCTACTTAAAACTTATGGCATTGTATATGAAATGTTTCTTCTGGATGATGCATATTTGCAAAGTGTCTGGACTGGCGAAAGGATTTTTGCTACCCTGAGTCCATTAGATCTCTCCTCCAGGACTCCCAACCTTCATAGCGTCCGTTAAAGGGGAGCAAAATGGGTGGGAAGGTTAACATTTGAGCTTTATGGATTTTTGGATTTTCAGTACTGACACGTATTGTGCAATCACAAATTACAGGAGATAATATTTTGATCTATTCTGGGATCTCTATCCACAGGTCCCATGTTATGTGATGGAGCAGTGCCCAAGGTTGTGACTTTGTCATTGGTCTCTGGCCTGTTACTGTTAGCATCCTGCCATGTGCCCTGCCTGAGGGCTATCCTGCCGAGAGATATCCGGGGGCTATCGAGCCACAGTGCCCTGTCCGGGGGCTATCCAGTCACAGTGCCCTGTCTAGGGGTCATCTAGCCACAGCACCCCATCTGAGGGCTATTCAGCCTGTGATATCGATTTGACTGGTCGCAGTCCTTTCAAAGTGCATCCATTGCCAGCTGGTTCTGTCGTTGCCTTCTGGTTATTGATCATGCATCGTGGGGTACAGACAGAGTCCTTGGAATTCCCTGCATCCGAGTCGTGGCAAGTATTCAAACAAACATCTGGTTGGTTATGACGACCTTGTATAGCATTGAAAAAATATTTCAGCTACCTCTGTCACACTAGAAACGCATTGACCATGTTTTAGGCCACAGGTGTACCTTTTCAAGTATGGCTTTCCCATAACATATAGCCTTGTCTTGGAGAATAATAAAAATAAGTTGATATGATCACCACACAAACACATATTTTTTGCTTATACTAATTTCTACTTACCACCGAGTTTTGTTCATTTAGTTAGTTACTTTAAATGCTAGATAAATAAATACCTTATCTTCAGCTCCTGTGACAATGAGATGATCAAATGTGTTTCCGTGTATTATTGCGTAGCAGTAAAAAAAAAAATATGGATCAGGAGGTAGGAATACTGGCTAGAAGAGATCAATTTGAATAAATCTAAATGTTTTCACACAAATAATGTAACATAGGTGATATACTAATAATGTCCACAGGTTTAATGTACAATTAATGGTGGCACGTATGTACTATGAGTACATACGTACCACCATCAATTCAATAACATACAAGGAACAAAAAGCTTTTCTCGTGGGAACTGGTCGTGGATTTGATCCATTTGTTCTATCTTGCTTTTGTAATTGAGATTGGAGTGCCTCTTGTGATGTGATGTGTGATGTGTTATTCATGGTAGATGACTAGATGTGATCCACCTCAACTTTCCATGCATATGAGCTCCAGGTCAAAATCATTTAATGGGAACTCCCACTAAATGATTTATTACCCGGCTCAAAAAAAAAGTTTTGAAAAGTATTGTGCTGTTATATTCTTAGTTGTAGTACTTACATAATATTTTCAGACAGCTGCAAATTAGTCATGTGCAGGTGTTCTGGTAAACAAGAATGACTCAATCCCAGTGTCAAGAAACATATCAGTGTGGTGTACGAGCATGAAACGTCCTTCAAAGTATCACACCACGGACAACAAAGGCAGCCTTTTATGGTTAAAAAAAAAAGTTTAAAAAAAATTACCATGTAGAAAACTGTGCAGAAAATAACGCTTTCCACTCAGGAAAATATTGTTCCATGGCTGAGCTTTCGTGGATATATACATCACATGAATGTCTGTGGCATCAGAAGACATCACCCTTGTCAATACAGGAAGCATATGTTTCCCAATTTTACAAGACTGCGAGACTAAACAAAAAGCCCACAAAGCAGATTAGTCATTAATAAATACCTTTGTAAAGGACACCTTATGAAGTAAAGTAACACAGCTCAACAGGTAGATTTGTCTCAAGACAACCTAGGCTAATACCTGGTGCTCTGGAGGGCATCTAGGACAGACACCAAGCATTACACAGTTCGGAAAGCCTTTTGCACCAGTATTCTGAATTAAATCAAACTGTGAGAACATGAGTCTTAACCGGATACTTTGACTATAAAAAAACTAGAATTTCAATTCAGCTTCATGTTTACTCGTCTTCCACCAAATGATTAAGATTCATTTCAGACAAGTAAGAAAAAGAGAAAAAAAATATTTGCATTAGCATGACATTTGAAAAGTTATTTGCTGCAAAGTGCATGCATCTAGTTTATATATTAACATTAATATGTACTGATGTTGTCCTGTTTTATAGACATGACTAAGTGGGCAAAAACAGATTCAGATGAATTTTTCTGTTCGTTTTTTGGCCCATTCATTTTTAAACACCGAATTATGTTACTGCCCATTCGGTTTGGTTGAAAATTTTGGGGGCATTTTTAATTCTGGAATGAAATTTGTTGCCCAACACAAAGTAC
>VKOC01030085.1:0-11747 GCA_009364415.1 Spea multiplicata
CAGGAAACAAAGCAGGAACAAAGCAGGAACAAAGCAGGAACAAAGCAGGAGCCAAAACAGGTAGTCCTCAAACGTCAATGTCAAGGCCCAGACTGCAGGGCTGGGCAGGTTTATGAAGGCTGTCTTGATCATGGAATCAACTGCAGCTGGACCTGATAATGAGTCAAAGTGGTTCTGAGTGGCAAGGGCGGCCACTAGTGGCTGGAAACATGAAATGAATAACGCAAAGTATAAACAAGTCCAGCCAGCGCATGGTGAAACGTTACAGTGTATTTTGTTTGCCAGCTGATGAATTGCTTGCTTTAAAAAATACAAAGTATTGTGAAATAAAATATACTATTTATTTTTATAAATAGTCTAGGACATATTAACAAGCAATTTACATTTTAAGATAATAGCTAGTTTAATTAGTAAACCTGAGGTTTTTTTGTAAGCAATAGTATACCCATTTTACAATGACCATAAATTCTCTTCTCTTTATTCACACTAGATTAAAAAAAAATACAAAAAAACTAAAAAACACATTTTGCCATCTAAAAGTGTGACTCATTTGGCATTTTATGTAAATAAGATAGTTGTGCAAAACATCACATTTAACAGCACACTGGAAAACTAAATTTAGTTTTCAAATCAGCCAGACAGTAAGTGAAAATCCTTTTGGTGCAACAATGTGTTCATTCTTCTATTTCTACTAAGATATTGTTACAATATATATATATACACACCTGTGTGTAATCTCATGCGCTTCATAGTGTGTCCCTGAATGGCATAAATAAAATGTGGTCACCCTATTTGCCAGAGGTCTGGTGCAAACAGTGCATGTGTCCAACTGTGACCAACTGACACATACTATTTTAACCACTCAGAGGAGGAGGCAGGAGCAAAGATGTGGGATATAGCGTCTGACGTGAGACTGCTGTATCTATGCGTTTTTTTAAACTTTGTGATTATAATTTTACTTTGCATCAAATCCTTGTTTGGATTAGCAAATACACTTAAAGGTTGCCCTGACAGAGAACATGATGTTCACCTTGCCAGTTTTTCTGAAGACATCATGAGGTATGTTTTAAATATTCAGAAGTCCTTACTGCAGATGGACAGTGACCACAAGTGTGCACTGTCCCGTGCGCAAGAGATTATATTGGCTCTTGAAAATAAAATAAACTCCAGATGTGAACCCAATGAATACCATTCCAGAGAGGAAGCCAGGAAGCCCAACTTCTCTCAGGCAGAAGAGATCAAAAGACTCCAGGCAGTGATTGTCAATTTGACAGAGGGGAAGAAGATGTCAGAACATTGCCTGGAGGAAAAAATTGAGAAATTGTCCCATCTGGAGGAGAGCATGGCCATGAAAGAGAACACCATCCAAACACTGACAGATAAAATTTCTAGAATGGAAGAGGTCACAGGTGGGCTGAAAAAGACGGTGAGTGACCTGATCATTAAGCTCTCTCATTTTGAAAAGGAAACGGACCTGTTGGTTGAAAAGAACTCACAAATAAATTACCTGTTGCTAATTAGCAAACAGGAGAACATGGATCTAACCAGCAAACTGGAAGATTATGAGGCCTTTGCAACCATGGAGATTGAATATGGGAAATCAACTCCTTCTGATGGACAACCCATGTCAGAGGCTACAGCTAAAATGCCTATGTTTAAGATCTTTACAACAGAGATCAGTCGCCATGAATTCCCAATTACCAAAGGGTGCGATATGAACCTCTAATTGATGAAGTTGTTGGTCTAAGACACCGGCTCACCATTATAAATGAACTTAAACATCATCTGCTGTCTTTCTAAAGTAGTCTCAAGAGTTAGCCTAAAACTTTAGCTTTTTGATTAACTGTATCAATTATCTGCAAATAAAGCTTTGAAATCAAGTTTGCCTTTGTCTTTAACCCCTTCATGATAATGGTTTATTTAATTTTTTGTACGTTTCGTAACATTTCTGCGGTGCTCGTGTTTAGCTATAATTTTCTTCGTTCCCGTTTACTGATCGAACCCACACAAGTTTTCTTTAGCTGCCATTCTTTTGATTGTATCATATCATTTACTATTTAACAAAAAAATATAAACATGGTGAAAATTGAGAAAAAAGGACTTCAAAAATCTTTTACTCATCTATAAAAGCTTGTGAAAAAACCTGCTAAATAGATTCTACTGTTTGTCCTGAGTTTAGGAATACCCAATGTTTTTTTGCTTTTTCTGCACGTTATGAGACAATAAGTACAAGTAGCATTTTTTGCTATTTCCAAACCATTTTTTCCAAATCTGGTAATTCTTCCCCCATGTGCTATTTTGGATTCTTTGAAGCTGGCCAATGAACTTTACCCCAACAGACCATATATTTTTGAAGACTAGACACCCCAGGGTATTTTAAATGCTAGTATTTTAACTCTTTCCATGTACTAATTCTACCACCAGTCTTTGTCAAAGTTTGTCAGGGGAAGGGGAGGTGGCATGCAACAGAAACAGAGTAACTTAATTAAAACTTATACACCAGACTAGTCTCATAATACAGATAACAATGGTAAATACACAGCAGTATTAAAGAGATTAGCGAAATAGCACTTTATTAAACAAAGGCTAGACAGTGAGACTTTCTTCAGACACATACAAATGGAGAGAAGAAAGTGATAATATAGAATACCTATAAAACTTGTCTTTCCAGAGGTTTTCGTATCCTATATAAAGAGTCTGTATGGAATCATGTTTTATACACCGCAAATTTCTAACTGCTAATGCTAATATGTTAATGATAAGACTGAGCTTACAGTGCAGAAAAAAATATTTGACCCCCTGCTGATTTTGTACGTTTGCCCACTGACAAAGAAATGATCAGTCTATAATTTTAATAGTAGGTTTATTTGAACAGTGAGAGATAGAATAACAACAAGAAATCCAGAATACTGCATTAGTTTGCATTTTAATCAGTGAAATAAGTATCCCCTATCAATCAGCAAGATGTCTGGCTCCCAGGTGTCTTTTATACAGGTAACGAGCTGAGATTAGGAGCACTCTCTTAAAGGGGGTGCTCCTAATCTCAGCTTGTTACCTGTATAAAAGACACCTGTCCACAGAAGCAATCAATCAATCAGATTCCAAACTCTCCACCATGGCCAAGACCAAATAGCTGTCCAAGGATGTCAGGGACAAGATTGTAGACCTACACAAGGCTGGAAATGGCTATAAGACCATCGCCAAGCAGCTTGGTGAGAAGGTGACAATAGTTGGGGCGATTATATGGAAATGAAAGAAACACTAAATAACTGTCAATCTCCCTCAGTCTATGGCTCCATGCAAGATCTCACCTCGTGGAGTTTCGGTGATCATGAGAATGGTGAAGAATCAGCCCAGAACTACGCAGGATGATCTTGTCAATGATCTCAAGGCAGCTGGGAACATAGTCACCAAGAAAACAAATGGTAACACACTATGCCTTGAAGGATTGAAATCCTGCAGCGCCCGCAAGGTCTGCCTGCTCAAGAAAGCACATGTACAGGCCCATCTGAACAATGAACATTCAGAGGAGAACTGGGTGAAAGTGTTGTGGTCAGATGAGACCAAAATCTAGCTATTTGGCATCCACTCAACTCGCCGTATTTAGTGTAGGAGGAATTCTGCGTATGACCCCAACATGACCCAAACATCCACACAACGAAACCGAGACGAGACAACTCAGCAGCACTCGATAGCCAAAGACTCTGGACTTTATTTGAAGGGGTGACTGTCAAGTTGCGCTGACTTACATTATATTACAATTATTTATAAAGTGCCGGCAGATTCTGCAGCGCTGTTACAGTCAGTAGAACAATTTAGAAACGCATACAATAACAAACCAGTGCAAAGGAGAAGCAGGCCCTGCTCTTGCAAGCTTACAATCTAGTCTCGTCTCTGCAAAAATATACTGTAGATACAAGTTATTTATATCATACATTGTTTCCTTTAATTAAGGTCAACCTCACTATATAGTTACCCCATGGAACTGGGCTGGTGGAGGCACTGCCAAGTTCCTTTATAAGAAAGCAAGTTTAAGAAGAGGACATAGTCTGCTTAGAGCATTAGGCCTAGGAGTATCCATGCTAGAGCATAACTCTTAGAAAGCACTATTTCTCACAGGTTGAGCACCTTGCAGTAGCTGTAGAACTGTGTTTTTAGCTCTTTAGAGATTGGCCTATGGCTTTTTCCCTTATATGTCCTAAATATTGATTGGCTTTATCATTAATTCAATTAATTAATTAATTATTAATTAGCCATCATAGTTTGCTTTCTTGTCAGGAAATTAAGCATTTCTTCCAAACCATAAATAATAGGCTTCTAAAATTACGTAGATGTTTAATACTAATAGGGTTCACAGTTTTGCAGGGAAGTGTTGTATTTCATTCTCAGTATAACACTTAGATATGCAGACTCAGCGACACCTTTGTTGTATAAGTAGGAGTGGTTTCTGAAAAGAAAAGAAAAAACATGTTTCATGAGCTTTCTGATTTATTAAACCATATAAAAAATATTATGCTTAAAATATATAGAGAGATTTTAACATTACAGGGACAAAAGCACCTTAACAAGCACACCTTATATTGCAGTGTCAGTACAGGTATGTGCTATGACAATACTTTTAGGTGGTCCCTTCATATTCCAATGCAGCGAGATTATATTTTTTAAACCACATTTCACCTATAACTGTTCAGTGAATGTACTTCAATAGACGAAAAACAAACAAGCAACAATCACCTGGAATGCTATAAGACACCTGAGGTTACTCAGGATTATTTTATTATATTGTTTTTAGGCTGCTCTCACACAATAACAAAAATGTTTAGCAGTTATGTTCTCTACATGAAGAGAGAAAAAATGTACTTCCCAAATGTGGCCTTTTATCCAACAAACAACCCGACAAACCCATGCATGGATGGTATCGCTATACTCAGTGCGTGGAAAACAAACCGCCAAAAATGACTGCCACAAAATTTGACAAAGGCTGGTGGAGGAATTAGTGCATTTAAATAAATAAAATTGGGTCTGTCAAACAAGCATTCATTACCAAGGCAACATGCTACCTGTAAGTGTTCTAAATGACACAGACACATGTAATCATATTTACTTGATTACACAGCGTATGTAATGAAGTATGCTCATAACAGCAAATCACCATCTTGAATCTTCACCTCAACACGGGACAAAAAACATTTTAAACTCTGGGAGACCAATTAAATGTACAGCCTGAAGAAGGGCTGTTTGCTAGACGGTGATCCCTCCAAGCATCCTGCCCCCAAACACCCAGTTGTTTTTTGGTCCCCCAAGGATCCAACTAGGACTGCAACATCAAGCTCCTCCAACTCTTTGATCAAAGAGAAAGGAGAAATAAAGAAAAGTTGGAGAGATATATAGAAAGAGGAGAAGAGATAAAGAGAAAATGGAGAGATGAGAATGTGTTTGTGTTTTTTGTACACTAGGGGCAGAATGTCTAAGGGCAAGAATGTCTAAGTGACAAAAGTGTGTGGATGCAAGGGTAAGTGTTGATGTGTAGGGGCAAGCGTTATTGTATGTATGTGTGTATGGACAGGCATTTGTAAAGGTAGAGTGTATGTGTGTATTCTGCAATCTGGGTGCTGGGCAAGTCCTGTTTGTGCAATCTGGGTGCCAAGCTGCCCCCTTCGGTTTTGGCAACATGATCTATGCCTGTACTTTTGGGTTTCCACGCAATTTTTATTTGATCTGTACGTTCAATATTGAGTTTTCTTGTGATTTTCAAGTTGATCTAAATCTGCTAGGCTAGGTTTGTGTGTTATTCACTAGCTCGATACATGCAAATCTATGTTTCCATGTATTATTTATTTATTTAATCTCTACCTGCAAATATAGTTTGTTTGTCTTTGTACCTGAACTACATGGAGGAGGAAAAGAGAGGTGTTGTACAATAAAGAAAGGGACAAACGGTAATGATGAGGGACACTATGTGGTGACCTGGCCATAAGGCAGCTCCTGCTGGCTGCTGTGTCCCGACACAGAGCAAAAAATCGTCGCTTCTATATGAGTGAGCACCCAGAAAGCCTCCTGCCCCCTACCCGAACAAGAGTGTGCAGGGCCATGGGGAGGTTGTATATATTTGGGTCTTTTATGCATATATATGTCTGTGTATATACAGATGTGTGTATAAATATATGCCTGGGGGTATGTGTATGATACAAGTGTGTGATATAAGGGGGTATCTGTGTGTATATATATATATATAATATAATAATATTATATATATTTGTGTTTTTTATGCATATATATCTGTGTATATACAGTATGCGTGTGGGTGTGTATCATACACAGACATATAAACGCATAAAAAACACACACACACAAAAAAAATAATAATTATATATATATATATATATATATGATAAGGGGGAAGAATAGAAGTTAGAAATGAGATGAAAATGTAAAAGGCAGAAAAGCAAGATAAAATAAACAAGGAAAATAGAAAATGAAAATGGAGATATGTAAGCAAGTGAGGAACAAAAATTGATGGGGCAAAAGTAACTGCTAAAGAGGGAGGAACGGATAGAACCAAAGGAACAAATGCATAGGAAAATAGGAAAAAGGTGGTGGTGGGTGGGGGCTTGTAAACAGCAGAAAACCCAGAGAAGGTGCCTTTCCTGCTCCAGGATCCAAAACTTCTTAATATGGCCTTAATTTTATGGCACAGTAACATCCCAACAGCTATCACAAATGTACTGCTGATGGTGCAAGAGTACAAATAGAGGCTGGTTGTACCTCTCTCTGTAAGGTCTTTAATGTAAGCTTTCATAAACTCTTTTTCAAATATCTCACGGTCTTGACTATTCTCTTCCAAGTCCTCATCATCTTCAAGATCTAAACTGCCATCAATGGGGTTATCAAGTAGCTTAACATACCTGAGGAAAAAGACAGAATCTTACTTTGATGCTCATATGTATTTCCCTAGGAATATTACTTAAAATATGAATTGGTTCCTAACGGGTAGACTTAATTAAACTTTTGTATAAAGAAAGTGAAAATGTAATTACACTTTTAGCACTATATGGATGAAATAAAGCATTGCAATGAACTGCACATCCCTTTGGCATGGAAAAACGTTTTGCAATTTAAAACAATCATAGTTTGGCTTTGTTAAAGTATTCCTTAATATAATTACAATTGTAGAAATTATATGATTGCAGTGGTAGCTGCTTGATAATTACTTTACAAAATATGAATGAGTTAGTGTAAAAATAAGGGAATAAGTACAATATATATATATATATATATATATATATATATATATATATATATATATATAGCACCCTTGCTTTAAATGTCCAGTGCTCTGGTGCACTAACACTGGTGTCTAATATCTAAAAGTTGACCTTCGTATGAAGTCTAAATTTGTTTGGTTGAAATGCATTCTGGGACTATAATTTCAAGTACTGACAGAACATGTTTTAAACATTTGCAATATAAAACGATAAACTTATTAACACCACAAAGAGACAAGCATTTCACATATTTATGAATGCAATAAATATGGCAAAGAACTCATGCATCAGGAATTTTTGCATACATACATATGCATGATGTGCACATGCAGAATAGATTTCAGGTTGCTTTGCCATACTCACAACACTGATCAGATTCCATTTGTTAAATTATCCTCAAGGATGAATGTATCAAGGCTAGACACTTGGCTTCCCTCCGCCTTTGACATCATTTGATTTGTGGAATGGTGTGCTTTTAACTACAAGATAGTAGGATGCAAACCCTTGATGTACACATAGTTACAGACTAGATCATTTTTTTTCTCTGGACATTGATATAAGTGTCTAGGTCACAGCTGTAAGCTGGACAATTACTTATATTTCTGATAAACTTGGATCCATTCTTTGATTTATGGTACAACCTTTACTCATTAGTGATGTTAAGAAGCATAAGTGTTTTTTTTTCAACTGTTGTTTAGCTCTTCTTGATGTAGAGTAATAATGATTGTGCTAATAGAAAGGCTTTAGTGAAAAATCCAAACATTTTAAAACACATTTCCTATTAATAACAGGTAATGTATCAGGAACTTAATAGACTTAAGATATGCTTAATTACGTAATTCATGTTCACACCATGAATGTACACCAGGGCTGAATGCTAGAATGCCAGAGACAATTTAAGTTTACAGTTGCACAATATAGGAAAGATATGTTTTAGTACATTTTGAGCCATATCAGCCAGTGTGCCTAGAATGTCTGTTGCATGTCTGGCTCCTAGACATGGCATCCTGTTGAAACAATATTCTCCTTAAGCATTAACATGTGTTTGGAGAGTTAACTATCAATGCTGTTCCCCATATGTATTGGTTAATATTTGGATTTCCACACAAGAAGACTGATATGTCCTTCATTAATTCCAGTGTGGCCATGCTAAACAGAAGTGAACAGCTATGGGCATGTATTTGGAACTTGTGTTAAAATATTTGCAAGAATGTTTAACGTAAATGTTTCCAACTTACTTCAGTGAAGGGTTTTCTTCAAGGCTGGAGGGTATTTCAACCAAACTATCACCGCTGACAACCAGCAATCTCAATTTAGAAATATTGGTCAACTCTTGTGGAAGGTAAGTTAACTTGTTTTTCTGAAGAAGAAGTGTCTCAAGTTCCTCCAGCCTGGGGGTGAAAAGATTGGAAATGTAAATAAAAAGATATTTAAAAGCTATAAGATAAAAATATGTACATAAAGAGCACTTTCATTGCATATTTTGAAATCATGCAATTAATTGTATTGGCAATTTCCTTATGGTAACATTTTATCTAGTATGTGAATACTAGTGTAAACTGTAATACTAAGAAAAGTAGATCTGAAGAAAAATGCAGTGATACTTAAATTATTGCATTCCATAGGATACAGAATAACAAATGTATTATTATTATAAGACTTGGGCACCGATAAAGTCTACGAATATAAGCCCATTCCCGGGTGAATATTTGTATACTTTCTTCATATTTGTTTTCACACCGTAACAGTTAGCACCTGCTTTGAGGCCAGGAATTTAAAGGTCCGTAAGAGCCACTCTATTGGTGACCGTCAAGGAACCAACAAAGGGCAGTCAAGTTGCTTTGAGGTGTACCTTGGTCTGCCCTTTGCCAAATGTTTAAAATCCCTGTTCCTCCCAGGCCAAGTTGCTCAGAGCTGTTTTTTTTGTTCTTCTGTTTTATTTCTTCAGCTGCTACTCCCTGCTATCATCTCCCTTATCAGGTGCTTCAATGGAAGTGTGGAGCCTCCACGCACACCCTCCCCACTCGATTAGTGGATCAGGGAAAGGCTGTCCCCATGTTGTGTGCTTTGGCTTCGCCAATTTTTTCGGAAGTAGTCAAAGAGGCAATAATAATATAGACACTTTTACAGACAAAGGTGTAAAATGGCTACCTTTCTCTGCGAGTCTGTCTGCAATGTTCTGGCCTTTTTATATTGTTTTGTGTCTTGTTTGTCTGTGTTAAAATCAATTATAGTGTTTAGTCGTATGACAAAAGTAAAGACACTGATAAGTTGAAATGTTTTTGCCATAGAGAAAGAGTACCCTTTAAAAAAAAGTATCTGTTGAACATCAGTACATGTAAACACCTTTTATTTTAGAGGCTCAAGGTAACTATATTTTTTCAATATCTTGTTTCGGTCATAGCTTTAACAAACTTTAATATCCAGTGCTAGTATAGGCGCCAGTTTACATGTTTTCATGCAAGTCACCAGAATATGCTAAATATGCAGTACCAGAATATAGTGAGTCTTTATAGAATAAGCAAAAGTTATGTAGTAAATCTAGAGGCAGCCTTAAATCATTAGGAGTGAAGGTGATTGATTTTGCTGAAAGTTTGACTTAAACTAATTTTAATGCCAATCAAAGCTGAAAATTCAGTTCAAAATTTTCATCTGAAAAATTTTGGGCCCACATTCACTCACACTCACTCTTGAACTCTCATGCTTGTTCACAGTCTCTAAATGTTTCCTTATCTCTGCTGACCACTTCTGCACCTGGATCATCTTCTTCATCTTCTATCATCTGCTAATGGTGGAGAGGACATCACCGAAAGGACGGCCATATTGCCTTGAGTTCCACTTAATAATAATGTCTCTTTCAGTTATGTCCTCTCCTTTGATTGGAAGATCGGGCAGAAGAAGTAATTGGAAGCGCTGCTATTTTGTTGGAAGTAACTCTCGGGTTATGTCCACGGAGATGCGGACAAAGATGCAAGATTAAAGAAAGTGAATATGGGCACAGAGCGGCCCCTGAATTGTCGGCCAAACCGAATGGAAAAGGAACAAAGGGATAAAAAATTTACTGAAAAAAATATCCAAATCGTTATTGCACATGACTAGTTATTAGTATGTTGTTGGTTTGTTATTATCCTGCTGTTTTTGCTACCCTTGATGTTTCTGTGGTAGGGACGGTCTGCATAAACACATAGCATGTAACCCAGTAATTTGATATACGTATAAGTTTAATGTATGATGCTCACTTAGCTAGGTGTCTATGGAACTTAATATTTATGCATAAAAAAATCAGACATATCTTTACATTTATATATTCCCTAACTGAAGCATGATTGAGTGTTTTTTGCTTTGACTCAACTTTAGTATTGGGGTGTGTGAAAATATTCCATTGCTTGGGTTGGTGTATGCTTTATCCAATAGTAATAGACAAGACTAATCGTCTTCAATTGCTTTAACTTTACTTTTCCACGGACAGAAACCTATGGGCAGAGCAATATTTTGCATTCAACAATTTGCAACTTTAAATTAATTTAGAAAAAAAAGAAAAATACCTGTCTATGTCTTGTGGAAGATCCTTCAAATTATTGTTGCTAATGTCTAACCACTTCAACATTGACATCCTTAATACACAAATTGGTATAGAACAGAATTTGTTTGCAGACAAATCTACAAAAGTGACCTTTTTCAAGTTACTGAGCTGAAAAGAAACAAAAGAAGCATTCAGGACAATTTAAATAGTGCATGTTGCATTTTTGTTCAGTCCAAAAGCTTAAGCACAATACTGAGTGGTAAATGAAAACTCAAAATCTATATTTTTGGCTGACTTTAAGAAATTGTGTCTGCAGCTAAGGTATTTCTGTCTATTTTTCCAATTTCCTTCATTGTTTTTATGAGTTCTCTTATCATAATTATTTTCAATAAATTTGTTCTGAAAAATACTTGCCTGTTCAAGTTCTCAAGCCTTTGGAGTCTAAAAAATCTTAGAAAAATAATGGCTTATTTTATTATGTGAAGTCTCTCTGAAAGATATGATCCCTAAGAAACCACAGGTAATTTTTTAAAACTCGAGAAATTTAAAACATTATTTTAGCTCCTAGTGTTATTAAAGAAGAATAAATGCAACCCACATACAACCCAAAAAGGTTTCTATAAATGTGAGAGAGAGCGGTCAAAAGTGCCATTGCAAGAGATTTTGCCTCTCTCAAGATGCCGGCGCCCATTAAAAAATAAACAAGTTTTCAAGAGGGTCTCGCTAGACCCTTCTTAGAACTCTGGGCTCCCCCTGCGGATTGAATACAAATACTAAATTCAATCATGCAAGTTAATAAAGCATAGCTTTCTAATCACAATGTGATTAGTTACAAAGAAATGATAACATTAAAAATTAGTATGCAGTGATGTCACAATCAGGGGGACAATCCAGTTTCAACAAAATTTAAACAAATAAAATCCAAAAATATATTAAAAGAAAGTTTATTTTAAAATGCT
>VKOC01030092.1:0-12127 GCA_009364415.1 Spea multiplicata
GAAAGGGATAGATGGGTTGGGGGTGGGGGGCCCTTAACAGATTCTCGCACCGGGGCCCTGAAGTTTCTAGTTACGCCCCTGAGCACATGGGTGGTATTAACTTGGCTGACCAGTGAATGAAGCCATATTTGGTAACTGTTATTGTAACTATTGCAGTTGCAGTATGCAATCTACACTGTTTATTAATGTTTATTAATGTTATTAATTTGCAAACTCCAAAGTTCTACCTTAAATGCTAATATATGGTCTACCTTAAGTCCTGTTATGTAACTTGTAAGAGAGTCAGTTGGTGGTAGAGGGAGAAGAAGAGAGCATGGAATAAAGAAGCTTCTGCATGACTTGTCTGTCTTTATTGTACATACAACACATAGTGTTGTGAGCTCCCCTGCCGGTGACCTTTAAAACTGAAATATTGGCGCCGAAGCCATTGGTCTCCCCAGGCCAAGTTGCTTTGCGGTGTACCTTGCCCTGCCCTTTGCACAGGGGTTAAAATCCCCATTTCTCCCAAGCCAAGTTGTTCTGAGCATATGTCTGAGTCTAAGACAACTGCTCTGAGCAACTTGGCCTTTGGAGGAACAGGGATTTTAGTCTGCATACTGTTACCGTGTTAACCCCGTATTAATTCTCTATACCTGCTAGAGAAGCGTAAAAAAAAGAGAAAAACTAACACAAAGAACATACACAAATATTCGCCAGAAAAGAACACGGGAACAGGTGAATATTTGTGGAATATGAAGGTTTTTTCCCAAAGACAAATACTTGGCCAGAACCCATGTCTAAGGATAAGGGCAGTGTAGTGACAATAAACATGTGGGATGAATTGAAGGGACAAACACATGTATAGAATATCCATTAAGTGTATTCCATTAAACGGAAGTGCTCTAAAGGTATTTTCACTGGCAACTCCTTGGCAACCATAGAGTACATCAAATGTACTTTGTCCACCATACACAGGGGTGATTAATCATGGGGTATTCTTTGTGTTTTCTGCAGCAGAAACATAGAAGTTAACTTGACTCCCCATTTCCCTGATGTACAGACTCAGATCTTAATCAGTCCCTGGTCTTGTCTTAAATATAAGATAGCTGTATGTATCCCATGCATTTTTAAATTCCCCCACTGTATTAGTCTCTGCCACTTCTGGTGGCATAATATTATCTACCACCCTTTCTGTGAAAAAATAATTACATCGAATCTTAACCTCTGACCCTCAAGCTTTAGACTATAGCCTCTTACCCTGTCCATCCTTACTCTATAGGGGATTGAGGAGAGGGGTACAGGTCGACTCCTTGGCTCCTCATGGACTGAATAAGTGTGCATTTGCTAGCCAGTGTACTGACAACTTGCCTTTTAGTAAAATAGACTCAAAAGCAGAGAAAATGCTAAAACTGCTTCTCTGCTCAACAAATCTTTATTCTTAATGGTTAAAACAGAACCATAACCTGTGACCTAGTTTTTAAAGAATTAATTTGAACATTTGCCTGTTGTGGACGCTGGTAGAAGGAATTGTACGATTGTACGATTACAAAAGGCAAAAATATCTTGGAGGCTTTTGAATAATTCACATTTCTGCATTATTAACATCCATAAAACTGACAGCAATCTAATACCTCAGAACTTGAAAATCTACATTCTGTTTTTCACCTAGCTTAAACTTCCATTACTTATCCCTATGTGCCTTTGCACAATGACCTTACATACATAACAAAATATTGCAAGACATAAATTGGCTAAGATCTATTTAGTGGACAAGGTGCAGTTGGATTTTTCATCAAGTCCAGCATACACTCAATTTGTTGCAAATAAATGAGCAATCGGTGTTCCAATATAAAGAAAAAATACGCAGACTTACTTTTTATTTGAAAATGATAATGTTTATAAAGGTCTATAATCATAATATTATCAAGTGGATAAAAGACAGCAAGGCATTTAAGCCAAAGATAAAAGACGTTTTAGTTCCTGGTTAGCGCTATCACATATTATAAGCCTGGTTTTATCATCAAACCCATCAGATGGCTAAAACCAAAGCCATGTTGTATGTTTGCAAATTGATATAGAAAAGCATAGTTTATTTATAGAAGCTTGATTTAAAAGTTTACATTTTTTATATCCATTAATTTAGAAATTTACTGTTTCCATTTATTAGTTTTTTTTGCTAGAGAAAATTATGTCAGTTGTTGGATCTTTGATTTTTTAAAAACAAAAACCGATCTGTGCTTTCGAATATGTTGGAATTTAGATACATGTAGGAAAAGCATTAAGAAATATGATGTCCAAAAATTAGGGGTGTATTTGCTAAACATGTCATACAACAAATTAAAAATCAATGACAAGCATGCAGGGCAGATGAAAGGATGGAGAAAAACTGATGCTAGAGGTTGTTTGAAAGACTGTCTATATCATTAGAAAAATGAGCACAGCCTTCTCATCTCATCTCATGTGAGATTGGAGGAGTATCAGAGGATCCAAGGGCTCAGGAGGCTGCCCACCAGCACAGCGAGCGACACAGCTGCAAACAAAACCAGAATTATAACCACAGACATTTAAGGATGCACACAACTTGAAATTAAGTTGTTTTTAGCAGAAAAAGGGTAATTTGTTTAATAAGAGAAGTTTCCCAGAATATACCCAAAAACCATAACCTTACCTGTATAAGAACCGGAATTTTCAATATCTAAAATGAGCAAATGAAAATAAACAAATATAAAATAAGGTCAACATATGTTTTTAACCCGCGGTTGCCCAAATCGTCTGCTGCAGCTTTTCCTGATTCAGCTCACTATCATACACTATCAGGGGAGGGCTGGCTGCCTACGGCCTCGGGGGCAAGTCTAGTCAAGTGGCCCATTGCGCCTAAAATAAGTCATCACACATGGGACACCTAAAGCCACTATTTTTTTATCTGGGCTGGTCGGCAGAATTTAAAAGCTATATGTTTCCTGGAAAACATGGCCAATGCAGTTACCCTAATGCGCCCACACCCTTGTGTATTGCCTTTAGTATTGATTTATGTGATGCACCCAGCCAGCAGCCTCTCGTGAATTAATGCCCCCCCCCTTAGCACCAAGATTTAACTCACAGGATGTGCCCAATACCCAGAATGGAAGCATAGGACTTCCCACCTTTGCCCCCATACAACCTGCCTGTGGTATCCTCAAACAACCTCCCTGTGCAATGCTTTCCCCCCACTTACACATCCATGCAATCACACACGTATTCATTCATTTATTAGTCACAAACATTCATTCACTCAATCATATATTCATTTCAGTGGGTAGGTGTCAGACTCTCAGGTTGAAACTGCACGCAAACACGTACTTTAGTATATAAACACATTTCTTGTGATTGCTTGTGAATGTTGCTTTTGGCCAATTTACAAACATCCTTTGACACTAAATGAATATTAAAACCCACTATGAGCCATTTTAACACCTTTAACACTATTAATTGTTTTGAGACTTTGATTTCACTGTTTAAAGAACATATGTTTGTGTCCTTCATTCTGTCTGTTTATTTTCACATTCACTGCCTGGGTGACCTGTTGCGATCTTGGGTCTATAATGTTAGCTTGGTTTTGCAGATGTATGAGCTTGTTTAGACATTACTACTTCTTCAAATGTGCTTAAACAACCGCTTTGACAATTTGAGATTCTTTGTATTATTAAACTTAATTCTTAGCACTGGGTATGCACTCCCTATTTTTACCTTGGAATCCAAAAGGTCCTAGTGAAAACTGTGAAGTTGGTAAAACATCTGATGCCGCACGAGAAGCTGAGCACTGCAGGGGGACAAAAGCAAATTGTCAGTGCGAGAAAAGAAAAACATAATAAAAAGCAAAACAAAGATATGAATTGAAAAAATTATGATTATGCACATGAGCATTGAAAGAATTTATATATTTGAAGATAGTTTCATGCAAATGAAGATATACTCTTTCAATTTCATACTCCAGCCTCACTCACCCCAGAACAGCTCCCTGATGCTGCGTTGCACAAGCGGGCATCACAGAAGATGTAGACATTGTCATAGCCTTTGAATGCGAAGGAAGCAATGCTGAATCTGACCTCTTTAGACTTTCCATTTTCTACAACCTCAATGTATGGCCCCTGATTTGCAGAACACCTACAAAGATGTAACAGAAAAAAATGTTAAAAAAAGGTTTGAAGAGATAAATATGGAACATTTGGAGCCCAGGAACCACCCTGTGATTTAATGGAATCTGAATTTATTTCTGTTCCACCAAAACTTTAACTTAACTTATTGAATACACATTGTTTTTTGACATACCACCATACCTGAGAACTTCTGGGCTCCGGCAACTCAGAGCCTTCCCTTGCAGGACGCGGCCAGGACTGCACACTGACGTCGGTGTGCGGTCCCCATGACGTCGATAGGCGGTCCCGATGACGTCGGGGGCGCTCCTGCTGACGTCAGCGTGGAAACACCCCCATTTAAAGGAAAAATGGGCGGGGAGCGGGGCATCCCGGAGGATTCTGGTCTTGACCTGGAGAACCGGAGAAGCAGTGCTAATCCGGCAATCTCCGGGTCAAACTCGGAGAGTTCCCAGGTATGCATACCACACTGCCGGAGATCATTTACAATAAATATCTTTCTCCATAAGACTTCTGATTTTTACAAACCTTATTTTTAACAATTTTTTCTAATTTTGTGCTAACTTCATTCAAATTTCTGAGGAGATTTTTGTTTTGTTTATTACATTAAATAAAAGTAAAATTCTCAGGGGTTCTGTAGACCTCAAGCTATTTCCGCTGGGAGGCTGTTCCACATATCCACCAACCTCTAAGTAAAGTAAATCTTCCTTATACTATGTAAAACTTTATTACATTTAATAAAAAATAACAATCTCAGGAGTTATGTGGACTTCAATCTACTTCTGCAGGAAGGCTGTTTAGATTCCTTCCCTACCTAATGTAAGTTTAATGTAATAAACTTTCTTACATTAAATAAAAAATATCAGGGGTTCTCAAGCTGCTTTTGCTGGGAAACTGTTCCACACATCCACCACCCTCACAATAAAGTAAATCTTCCTTATATTAAGTAAAACTTTCTTACATAAATAAAAGTAAAAATCTTTAGGGGTTCTCTGGACCTCAAGCGACTAGTATTAAATATTAGCTGTGGGGCCAACGCACGATCTCCCGCAATTCACAAACAGTGGCATTTATTTATAGTGTTTGTGTAAAAGCAGTTCACTGAAAATTTAAAAATCCAAAATAAAGAAGCAGAGGCTCAGCACTTCATTTGAGTCATGAGCCTCTGCTTCTGTATTTTGGATTTATGGAAGGACTTGGTGATACCCTGCATCGTGCACCATCTCACAACTGAGTGCTGCATTCCAACCTTTGTTTCTGTATATGAAAATTAAAAAAAAACCAAAGATCAAGGTTTTAGTCCTACATGAAGACATTTCTATATACACAGGTATTTGTTCAATAAAATTAGGTAACCAGATATTTCACATTTTTACACAATGTATGGTGCCTAATTAGTGCAAAATGTTTCTTACCCTCCTTTGATCAGCTGCACTTTAATGGGGCCGCTTCCATCACTGGTTGGAGTAGTAAAGCATGAATCCACCCTAAGTACAAAAGCTGGATCTGGGAACTGGGTGGACATCCCAAAATACAAGGTGGATCCCAAAGGCAATTGCTGCTGTTCTGTCTGCGGTAAGGGCTGAGTATAGGATGGGTTAACATATGCTGCAATGGTTGTTGTAGCACCACCTTCTGAAGTCCCTGTGCTTACATCCTGTGAACTGAGACAAGTTTTGTTATAAACTTGGATCATGCAGTTGGCAAAAATGGGTAAACTAGGAGGGATTAATGGCTCTTAACTGCAACCAAATTATTAGTTCCTGAGCGTTAACTGTGATATTTTAATTTCTGATATATCAAGGCTTTAAAAATAGGCAAATATGGAAAAGAACAAAATGTTATAACACAAGGCCCTCACTTTAGTTTATTGTCGTATACATCTATAGTTTATGTATAGAGCGATATAATCTTTATTTACCTCATGACAGGTTTGAACACCGTTACTAGAGCAGATTGCATTGTCAGATTATATGTGCAGGAGAACTGGATACTTAAATTGCTCAAGGTCACAATTCCAGAATTTTTATAAACGTGAAGTGTATTTGTATATGTCACATGGGTTGTGTTTTTCTGCAAAAGAAAAAGAAATAAAATTGAACAGGTGTTAAGAAATGAAAGATTACAAGGTTGTGAAAACCTTTAAATAGCATTTGAACTAGTAGTTAAATGAGCCTGATTTGCTGTGTACTCTCGGCATGTTCTTTCACTTTTGAGATTCATTTGTTTAACTTTTGGGTTGGCTCTGTGTGTATTTTTTGTGGTGCATCAGCATTTGTTTGTCTATGACCACGAATAACTCCATTTGTCTGTATTCAATTGTCTGGTGCGGCTCTGCTACCCTAAGCACTGCCGTCAGCCAAGGTTTCAAACCTTCCTCACTACTAGGTGCCCTATTCGTGGTAGATGGCGCCAAGTCCCAATTGCCCCAACCAAAGTGGAAAAGAGGCTGACAACGGTAAAATCCCTAGCACACAACATAATCACTGGATGGGGAAATGTGGGTAAGGAATCTCTATCCATGTATATGTGGCACTGTAGACAGGGATAGATGAGTCTTTAACTTACTCTTTGGTAAATAAAACCTTATGTTGTGTTTTGGGGAACATTTGTATTTTGAGACAAAAGAGTGATATAAATGGATCTCTGGTGCAACATTTAAAAAAGGTCCCAAAACACAGTATAAAAGTACTCTGTGGAGCTGATGGGGGTGAGTATCACATGGAGGGAGAGATGAAATCTCCAGTTTCTGCTCCATTGTCACTCGCACACCTCTACCCAACATCCTAACGTCATGTGACCTCTCTCAAGACATTGGCAAAGAACTCTCTGAAGATCTGAGAAAAAGAATTGTTGCTCTACATAAAGATAGCCTAGGCCTATAAGAAGGTTGCCAAGACCCTGAAACTAAACTGCAGCACGATGGGCAAGACCATACAGCGGTCGTCTAAAGATGATGCACAAGAAAACACGCAAACAGTTTGCTGAAGACAAGCAGGTTAAGGACATGGATTACTGGAACCATGTCCTGTGGTCCGATGAACCAAGATGGTTCAGATGGTGTCAAGCGTGTGTGGCAGTACAAAGACAAGTGTGTCTTGCCTACAGTCAAGCAAAGGAGTATCATGGTCTGGGCCTGCAAGAGTGCTGCCGGCTCTGGGGAGCTGCAGATCATTGAAGGAACCGTGAATGCCAACATGTACTGTGACATAATGAAGCAGAGCATGATCCCCTCCCTTAGGAGACTGGACCGCAGGGCAGTATTCCAACATGATAACGACCCCAAACACACCTCCAAGACTACCACTGCCTTGCTAAAGAAGCTGAGGGTAAAGGTGATGGACTGGCCAAACCTGTATCCAGACCTAAACCCTATTGAGCATGTGGATGTGAGAGCACAAGGTCTCTCACATCCACCAGCTCTGTGATGTCGTCATGGAGGAGTGGAAGAGGACTCAAGTGGCAACTTGTGACACTCCAACCCAAGAAGAAGAAGGTGAAGGCACAAAATATTGAAACTTTGGACCCAATTTGGACATTTCCACTTAGGGGTGTGCACAATTTTGCCGCCAAGGTTTAGACATTAAGACTGTGTGTTGAGTTATTTTGAGAAGACAGTAAATTTACACTGTTATACAGGCTGTACACTCACTACTTTATATTGTAGCAGAGTGCCATTTCTTCAGCGTTGTCACAAGAAAAGATATAATAAAATATTTACAAAAATGTGAGGGGTATACTTACTTTTATGAGATACTGTATATATAATCAACTATATGGATGTCTAAATGAATGGCTAGGGTTAACATTTTTTTTTAATAAACAATGATTTAAGTTTAATTTATATCTGAATATGAGCAGTTTAGATGACTATGCAAACTGTAAAAAATGTTCTTTTTGTAGAGCATAAGGATACTAAAGGTCTCTCTTTCACTGTACATGCTTACCGACATCCTATTGCCGCAGGAGCCAATGCTGCTTGGAACAATCACTGAGTACAAACGCTGTCCATTCAAGAGGGTCACATTACCTCCTGTACAGCTGGGATCTAACAGGCTGGAAGAGAATGATTTGTAGTAAAGAGCATCCAGCAAATTCTTGTTCAAGGACACTGTCATGTTGGAGCCTTTGCATTCCACAGTACCTGTCACATTATACACACCTGTGACAGAATAGAATAAATTGTTAGACTTTATTAAGTCAACCTTACCCAAGGATGTTTGTACTAATTGTACTAATAAGTTACATTTTTCCAGTTCTGTAAGCCAGTTGCTAAGTGTGAAATAAATATATATACATATAATATGATTTTACCAACTGCTTGTTTCCAACAAAATAGATAATCTTCACGATTTCCCAAAACCTGTGTTTTTGATTACTTTCAGCTGAACATTCAAAATAAAGCATAATATGGATGTGTTCTGCAATATATTTCCTATGTTTTTATATACTGTAACCTACTAAAATCTTTAGAATAATATATATATATCTATGAAAAAAACACAGAGTGGTCAAAACCATCAAGATAAATCAGTCAAAAGTAAATGTGTTTGTATGATATCCCCAAGAGTGTTGTTGAGTGGTTATCTTCATGTTCTGGCCTGTCTTTTCTTTTTATATTTATTTTGAGTAGATCGTTAGCACATTCTGGGTATTTTAGGGTTTAGGAAGCATTTTTATTTGAGACTTTTACTATTTGTCCATGATCCAAACAAAACAGCTATCATCTGTCTACAGGTAATCAGACATATGAACTTACTTAGGTTCTGGTTTTGATAGAAGGTTGTATTCACTGCACAGGTGGAACTTTGATTGACCAACATACAGATCTCATCCGACAGACATGCTGGGCTGCAATATGGTCCCTCTGGTGAAAGAGAGTATGTTTAGAGTGTTAACTGGAATAAACAACACTACTAAACTGTAATGATTATGAGACGTGCTTTCCATAGTGTATGGAGAAGGCTAGCCAAGGATTACGAGAGATACATATCTGCACCACCTGGAGAAACTGCTGGGTCATGCAGTGTAAAAATCCAAGATAAACATAAATGACTCTGGGTAGTGAATTCCACATCTTTATTGCTCTTACTGTAAAGAACCTTTTTCGCTGTTTTAAGTGAAAATTCCTCTCAAGTCATTTTAAAGAAACTGGTCATCAAATTACATCTGGTCCTAGTATGTATGTATTTTTTTCTAGTGTAAACAGTCAACTGATCAAGCATTTTCGTAACAAACAGTTTGATTTCTTTTTTAAAAATATTTGTAGCCCTTCAAGCACCATTATATCATTTTTTAAGAACAGATGTTTTTAAGAACATATTTGGGAGAACATGAAAACAAACATGAATGTTGCGTTTTCGTTGTTCAAACCAAATACAGAATGAACTACCATTAAATGAGTAAGAGTGACTCTATTGGTCACCAGCAGGGGGCTTGTCTGGTATCAACAAATGCAGAGCTGCTGCCTTTCATTGGTTGATGCCAGAGGAGGCACCTTTACAATCCTGGCACCAAAGCTGCTGCATACTTTTACAGCGTTAACTCCATATTAACCCCTGCTAAAAATGAAGAAAAAACGAACAAGAAGAACATACACAAATATTCACCTGAAAAGAACATGGGCACGGCGAATATCCTTGGACTACGAAGGTTTTTTTTTCACAAAGACAAACATAAAGAATTGTTGGGCGCCTAAGTCTAGTCAATATCTGTTTTTCTACATGACAATATTTTACTTGACCTTGTAGCAGCTAACGTGCATTAAAATCTTACTAAGTTTACTTTCTACAATTATTCCCAAGTCCTTCTCGTTTAATGATTTCCCTAACGCAGCCCCATTTAAGGTATAATTAGCAAATTTATCTAATTTCCCAAAATGCATAACTTTGCATTTGTCAACATGAAATCCTCCAATTTGACCAAATCTTCTTGCGCATTCATATAAAACCTTTCCTGATCTTCACTATCTTACCAATTTGAATAGACCATCACTTTCCTTAATAAATGAAAACATATATATATATATCTCCAACTTTTTTCTAGTGGTTCGTGACTTGTATGCACTTTATTTACTTTAGAACTTACCAATTAATAAACTGTCACACCTCCTTTTTTCATCAAGATCTCACTTTCATCTTTTTGTTTATACTGTACACTAGTTTACTCTGTGTTACATGTTTTTTCTCCTTACCTACACAGCATGCAAGGTCTTGGTTCCAGGACAGGCCAGAAAGACAGCACACTGAAGAATTCATGGGACATGTACCAGCATCAGGCAAGCAAAAAGAGGTATTACTTAAGCACATACACCCAGTGCCTGCAGTACACGTTCCTCCACAGGTAGAACATTTTGGGGGGTCTCCATTTATACCAGCTGTAGGGAGTAAATAAAAAAATATGAATCTTTCCTTTCGAAATTGGTTTATAAACTGAGAATTATTATGGTGATCACAGTGTAATATTGCAAAAAAGGTAATCCAGAAACATTGGGAATCCTGATACCTGTATTTGATTATGCAAGAGTTGCAGTGCTTCAGTCTTGTAAATGATGCTGATGCTAATTAAGGTATGGAAAACGAGCCCACTAGAGTGGAAAAGCAGTAGAGTATTGATTATATTCTGCATCTGACCTTGAAATGGAGGTCTGTGCTGAGATAACACGGACTACCACATAGATCAGAGGATTTCCCAAAGCAACCCACGCTACCACTCAAAACTGGGACAGTGGAGCAGCCACCCTGAACATTTGAATAGTACCTTGACCTTGTTTCTAAATGTAGGCAACTAACATCAGGTATTGCCATAATAATGGTAAAGAACTTAAAAACTGAGCAGAATTAGCTAACAGTTTATTCAGGATAAGCATACGACAACACACATTACAGTCCTCCTGTAGTATGTTGGACTTTTACTAAGTATCAGTGTACCGATAGTTTAACCCTTTAAGTGTTAGTTATCTAGGCAAATATTTAATTCTGGAAATACCAAACGTGATAGTTTACACTTTACACGAGGAAATCCTTGAAATTTCCATTATAGGTTAAACTGCACATAACCCAGTGTATTTTAAGGCAAACCATGCATCTCCTTAAATGTTATAATAATAAAAAAAAAATCCCCAAAACATCTTTTGCACGTTATAAATGATGATACATGTATAAATACCTGCAGACGGCACTGAAATATATATATGGGAGGGTTAGTACACATAACGTTAGATGCTCTAATTTTACTAAATAAACACAACCTATGTATAACCTACACATTTCTATGAGGATTAGAGGGCGTGCCTCTTTGTTTTTTTAGTTTTGATGTGACATATGAGGCATGTCTTGTGTATAGAATGTTCGAAGATATTACAGAATTGTCCCTGAATGCTGAGAAGATTATCTAACAACAGATCTGCTGCTATAATGCAGAGACTCTTTTTGTTTGAGGCAACTGGCATAAGCTTGCTTGGAAATGTAGCTGATGTGGCCTCTTCCTGGCTATTTAAGAGTTACACTGGACTATCCCTCATCTCCTGCTGTTACCCCTGTATCCTGCCTATCTCCATACCCTGCTGTTATCAAAAGGGTGAATTTGGTGCCCTCTAGTCTAACTTAATTGCCAAGGTGTGAAACATCTGCCTCCTGTGTGCATTTACCTTATCTGACCACTTGCTTGGAAATGTAGCTGCTGTGGCCTCATCATAAGTGGTTATTTAAGCGTTACACAGGAGTTAAACTGGAGGGAAACAACATACCAGGTACTACTGCAGAAAGCAGCTACAACACAAAATCACAACCAGATCAACACATCCCCATCCTAGCAGTCCTCTCCTATTGTCTCACTTCCCCCTCAACCACCGACTAGATTGTAAGCTTGCAAGAGCAGGCTCCTCTTCTCCTTTTGTACCAGTTTATTATTGTATGTGTTTTTGTATATGAAATTGTTCTACTGACTGTAACAGCGCTATGGAATCTACTGGCGCTTTATAAATAAATGTAAGGTTACCAGAGCCGGCCTTAAGT
>VKOC01030093.1:0-13950 GCA_009364415.1 Spea multiplicata
TTATATTATTATATATTTACACATGTGCAACATATTTATTCATTATAAGACGGCACTTTTGATTATATGTATATGGTCTACAGTGTAGGCCAAACTATTAGCCAAATGGCAATAATAAATTTTTTTATAAAAAACAAAACTACAAACTGTGCCTTCATTATTGTTTAACTGACGAATATTCCTACGCTAATTCATATCTTCCAAGTGTCCCTTTTAGGAGGGCCAGTCCCTCTTTCAGAATGTTTGCTGGGTATGAGGGTGTCACAGGTATTGTAAATCCCTAGAAGTCCCAATAATGGGTATAGAAACAGCAGGTAATGGGTTAATAAATTAAATTGTGTAGATAAAAATATAATATTCTTCTTGTAAATCTCATTATGACCTCATTGACCTCATTATGACATGATAAAAAGTAAAGGCCTGTACTGAGCCAGACCTCGAACCACAGCCCCCCAAACCCCCATCTTTGGCTATTTGAAATGTTTGGGGGGGTATGCCAGCACTTCGACAGCGAGAGCGATTAAACATGTCATGTACTGTACTGTAGAGTGTTCCTGTGTGAAACACTCTGCAGAACCACTTACTGGCGGCCCCACGGAGCACCGCTGGGTTCTGTCCTGAAGCCACCAGCCAAGAGAGCGTGCGAACACAACAGATGCCTGATGTTGCTGCAAGGCCGATGCCAGTAGGCAACCACGGGTACGTGAAATGGCAACCTCTCCAAGTAAACTATTAGTATTGCTAAAACACAAAAGGTACTTTTCTCTGTTATCTGACAAAGATGAGCATTGCTGCCTCTTTCAATGCATATCCATAGATACAGTCATACCTGGGAACTCTCTGGGTTTGACCCGGAGATTGCCGGGTGAGCGCCGCTCCTCTGGTTCTCCAGGTCAAGACCTGAATCCTCCGGGCCGCAGGAGCGGGGTCTTTACACGCCCCGCTCCCAGCCCACTTTTTCGTTAAATGGCTGACGTCAGTGTGCAGTCCTGGCCGCTCCCCGCAAGGGAAGGCTCCGGGTAGCCGGAGCCCAGAAGTTCCCAGCTATGGATACAGTCCATCGACTGGCCGGTGATTGTCGGAATTTCTATAGGACTCGTAGGCTATGTTGCATCAATGTGTAATGTTTTACGCATACGTGGTCCGCATGGAAAGTGCCCAGGTATGAGCATGCTCGTGAGTCTGAAGGTTTTTACCCCTATCTCAGGGCGAATATAAAGATTCAGAGGGTCACATGGCCTGGAAGTGATGCCTTCATATTGGATTTTTGGGTTGGGGAAGGGGCAAACGGGGTGGTGGTGGGGTATTCGTGCAGCATCTTCTATGGTCAGCACAGCCTCCATACTGTATATGGGCCGGAGATCTCCCCTGTAGCCGGCCCAGTGAGCAGCGGGATACCTGGGGGGGGGCTGATTGTGCAAGAGGGCAATCTGCTTCCCCCCATGGACCTGCCACTGGCCCCAGGGGGCTTTTCAAAGGAATAACGCATACTCACTATACCCGGTAATTTATAAATACTTTAATATGCTTTATTTAAAAAAAAAAAGTCTTACAAATAAAATCGCTTATTTTGCTGCAGCTCCCCGCCTCCCCCCATGTCACCACCGATTGGCTGCTTGGAATTTAAAGGGGCCTCTCAGCTATCATATGCGTTAAAGTGCATTTGATGGATGTAGTGCCCCTTTAAAAAAATAATATTATTAAACTCTCAGGGTCAAGGAATTTAGAAAGTTCTCATGTCCGAAATTTGTGGCGGTAAAGATAATTATGGCGGGGGAGGTGTAATAATGCAGATTCTAAAAATGGAGTTAAAATGACTGCTCTCATGTGGATATATATATATATATACGGTATATATATATAATCTGCAAATACAATTACATGTCTTTATTTAGTGTACAGAGCTCTAAAACTGTCTAAGTGAATAAAAAACATCATAAACAAATTATATATAGGTTACGGATTAGGTTTGGAAATTATCTGAAGAATAAAAGTACGTCATTAGTAAAATAAGTTGGCTAAATATTAAAGTTTTATACTAAATACAACATGCAATAGGGAAGTCTGTGGCCTTTTATTGGCCCACATAGAAAAACATAGATAAGCCTTTGAGACCTCAGAGGTCTCTTCTTCAGTTCACTGACCTCGCCTCTCAGTTTAATGACTATACTAATGCCTTTGTTAAATGTTAACATTAAATGTATGGAGTATCGTGCAGTGTCCTGTTAACCCCTACAGTAAATTGCTTGGAATGAAAAGGAAAAGAAAGAATAAACAGCGTAGACTTTGCTCCTTGTAAAGTTTCGCACAATTAACGTTTTATCGGTTTACACGGATATAATTATGTTTATTTCGTTACTGAGTTTGTGCGTCACTGAGGTTCTGAAGGTGCAAGTCCTTTAATTTATTGGGTGTAATAAGAGTTCTTACCGAATATCACGGAGGAGTAAAAAGTGAAGGGTAAGTAAAGGGGTCATGGCAGAAAAACAAGGGAGAGAAAATAGAAACTAAAGACCACTAAAATAAGGAAAAAAAAGAAACATTAAAGGGACGCCCCAGCTCTACGTTCCACGTTATTGGCTATGATAGCTTTAAACTTACGTGGCGCCCCCTTTGTCAAAGCATAAGCATTTGCCCCCTTTCCCCACCTCCCAGCTATTTGCCGCTTTCCGTTGACTCTGCGGGAGTAACAGGGGGTCTCGTTGGACCCCCTGTGCGGGACGCAGAAAAAAACGGTCCCATTAATTTCAATAGGGGTGCTTTCCTTCCACTGATTGGCTTCAAGCAGCCAATTGGAGGCATGAATCATCAGGTCACGAAGGTAAGTTCCTCTTAAAGTACGCATTCTTTTTTTTAGAGAGGCTGTCAGGGACAGTAAACTTTCCCTTTAAAAGGTTTATTAAAGGAAAGCTGGAGTTATAATAAAACCACCCATTTACGATTTTAAAATTAAGTAAATAGACATGATTTCAGGAGCAGAATCTTCAGCCTCTTCACTTCTGCCCCCTTTCCCCCTGGGAGCTTACTCCCTCAGCTTTATCTATCCATTTCACCGTTCCCACATAATTTAAATAATTAGATTATAATCTAATTAAATATACTTTATAATAATAATTACAATTCAATTATTGCAACAATAAATCTCAATGAAATGCATATGATAGCTGATTGGTCCCCCTTTGAAATGCACAAAGGGGTACTGTATGATGCCTCCATTCTCATTTGCCCCTTCCCCCGCCACCCTCTATTTTCCCTGCAGGAGATGTGTACGGCTAAACCTCTACTGACACCGGCAGTAAGGAGCCACCTCCATGCGCGTACATGGCACGCGCTCCTTCATGATTTCAATGGGAATGATTTCCTGCCAGTGATTGCCTGCGTCAACAATGGGACCGCCCATTGTCCTTAAGGGGTTAAATATGCATTCTTCTTTGGTGAGGCTGGAACGTACAACTGCTTCTTTAAGATGCAGCAACTTTAACTCTGACAGGGAAGGGGCAAGTTGGGGGTACAATGAAGTAGGAACTATAATGGTAAGATGATGATTAGACAGCAGAAATAACCAGTAGGACCCTGATGACCATTGGGAGGTAATGGATTAGAAAAGTCCTGAGAAAGCAAGGTGTTAGGGTGAGTATAGATACTGGCATGGCACAAGATGTCATTACAGCCAAGAAACATCAGTTGTGAGAGGGGTTAAAAAGAAGAAGAAAGGAGGAAAGGAGAAGAAGGACTGGTTTATAGAGTGCAAGGAAGTCAAGAAAGCAGAAAAACAGTGAATTAAAAAGAGAAGCAAGACAGAGAGTTATAAAGAAGAGAAAGGAAGAGAGAGAGAGAGAGAGAGAGAGGGAGAGAGAGAGAGAGAGTGGGAGAGAGGAGAGAGAGAGAGAGAAAGAGAAAAGAGAGAGGACAGAAGACTGGGGAGACAGCAGAGAAGAGTGTAAAAGAAGAGTGGAGGACAATAGACTAATTAGAAAAAGAAAGGAGGTCACAATGTCAAGTATATGGAAAAGTTGGAAAAGTTCACACTTTTGTAGCTGAATGCAACATTTAAAAAAAAATACTCCTAGTATTTTTGAATACCCAGACCTTTATTAAAAATAATTATTTAACAATGTAAATAATTGGCTCATTCCATAAATATTATTTATCAGGAAAATACTAATTGGTCATGTGACACAAGCAGCACTGATAGATTGTTGACCTATAAAAATGTCTGCGTTGGGGCCGTAGTTTTGGCCGAAATTTGTCTTTTTTTTAAAAAATTCCGTAATGACATTCGGGGGGGGGCCTGCGTTTGTCACCAATATTTAGTTATCAATGAAGAATAATAGATCATATGACAGAAAGATAATAAAAAATAAAATGGCCAACTGTCTTCGTAAAATAAACGCTACCTCTGGAACAGGGGAAAAATAAAGTTCGTACGAAAACAAATGCACAAGTCTATCAAGTTTATTGAAATGACCTGAAAAGATTTGCTTGGCTTGAGTTGCGTAAAACAGCCAGTGGAACTACATCTTTAATGTATGCTAGGGTTGCAAAATGGCTAAAGGTGAATTTGTAACTTCTATGGTAACATGCAACGCGTAACATCGTGCTAACGCAGGTTCCATAAACGAAGAATTCCTTTCTATTTTAAATCGGTCAGCTGACTAATATATGGTTTAATCTATATGGGTTAAAGATAAAGCCTCTGAGCTACTGCCTTGATCTTTTTGAGTTCAAGGAGCCAGGACACATTTTTCTGCGCCAAGAACTGGGACAATTATTGATATAGGCGAAATTATTTATAGATACCTAGTGTAGGGTGCACCATGTATCACATGTTCTGAAATCCTGGGCGCCATTCGATGACATGTCTAAACAGGCCTGGACTGGCCAACTGGCAAATGCCCAGTGGGTCGTTGGCTGACAGCGAGACGCACTCACCAGATCTCCCACTCCAGTGGCACATAAGGTGCTGTAGTGTGTGTGGCTGGATATGCCATACATCCTGAGGCGTCTACTGGTCTTAAAGTGCCAGAGCCACCTTGTCATTGTCAGTCCAATGCTCTGAGCTCTCAGGGCAATACAAAATAAATCAATTATTCCTCGTAAACTTTTACAAGAGCTGATCAATCATCTAAACGAATGGATGGCTAACCAAGGCAAATCATTCACGGGGCGGTTCTGTTTGATTCCAATATGGAGGACACCACTACTCAGTGGAGAAGCTGGAGGGGCTGGTTGCTGAAACTGACAGGGGTGTTCTCAGATAGGAAGGAGAGGGGACCTGAAGTGAGGATGGCCAAGGTCTCCATAAACACTAAAGACAGCCCTGAGGACATGATGTATCTGATGGGCAGACTAGATCGGAAATCATCTGCTGTACTATCTACAAATTCTATGTCAAATTCTAATTTTATGTAGTTTCAACCCAACCAGTTGCCCCCCCCCCAGTATAGTCTTTTCTGTGCCTGTTCTATCTCCTTTCTGAAACCCAACTTTTGATCAGAAAAAAGACTAAGGGGTCTCAGTATTTAAATGAGAGAGGAGATGGGGAGGATCAATAATAATAATAATAATAATGTTAAACCAAAGGGCCCCTTATTTAATTTTTACCTAAGAATACACAATTATAGCTTTTTGTGCTGCAATGGCAACAACATTAAATTTATCAGCACCCTATTTGTGTGTCCTTTAACAACCGTTTTTGAATGGGGTCAATGTGGACACTATATTTTCCTAGTACACTATAGTAACTATAGATACAGTAGTTACATAATAAAGCAAAAATGTATAATATTAAACTTGTGAAATAAGCAAACCCCTAAGGCATTTTTTTCTCTTGCAGAATTTCCTGGTTGCTCAGCTCTGATTGTCGAAAAACTTTTATTACTGCTTTACATAGTAGCATAGTCATTTAGGTTCGAAAAAAGTCCTACTTTTGACTCAAAAACAAACAAACAACAAATTCTCGAATTTTGTCAAATTTCTTCTCGACTCCTAAAGGCCTACAGGAAATATTGAAACGCAAGCTAAATAATTATACAAATCTCAGTATTCAATATTTGTAGCTGCCGTTAAATTAAACAACCGTAATTTGATCATTCCAACTGTCGGCAGGGGAAAAATGTTAATGATTCTACTTTAATGATTTAATGCTACAGAATTTTATCTGTTTATGCGATTGTACGAGCTTACATAGTAACTAAGGGGAATGAGGAAGCAGCTTAAGGTTTTACCAACAGGGCTCAGATACAAAGCCCTTTTAATTCAAAGCAAGGGATATGATCGTTTTCGTGTTTCCATTGGAACTGTCCCTTAAAAAAGATTATTTTTGATCATATGTCTGTCAGAAGCTTTGTTCATTACACCAAATACAGCGAATAAGTTCCGGAATATTTGCCGATAACCGGGTGAGATCACATAAACAGAGCATTAAAATTGTCCCGGGAATTCATATTAAAAATCTGGTCTTATATAAAATGGGACACATGTTTTTTCTCTAATTTACAAAAGTAATGAGGTATGGTTATACACTCGTGTGGCCTGTGCCGGGAAACTCCAGGTGGTGGCACTCCCCACTCCCTGCCAGCTTGCCATCTAACCATGGCGTGCTCCTGCATGTAGTATGATAACTAGGCCTTGGGTGGCAAGTCCTGTGGTTACTATGGAGATCTTTGAGCCGCTCCATCCACACCATATCCTGTCTCAAAATTATGAAGCAACAGCATATCCCAGTGCTCTGCAGTGACGATGAGGTAGTGTTTTCCAGGACACATATCATTTTTACATATTGCTGACACCCCAGATAAAATGCTGCCCTGCAGTATGGAGGATGTATAGCTGAGTATTCCCTTCTATTAATCTAGACATCCTACAGACCACAGGGTTGCTTTTTACCTGTACTGGTCATCAATATGTGACCTGGAAAAACATGGCTGAAGTGGTCACCCTACCGTCAGGCCTAAGGCAGCACCCAGGGTAAGTAAGCCTTTCACCCCTGTGGTTACCCAACTTCCTTCAGCGAAAAACATTATTCTTGATAAAATAGTAATCCAGTTGGGGGTCTACAAAGCTGAGGAGCGAAAGGTAGAAGCCTAGCAGGAGTGATCTATTAACTGAGCGAACATTGTGACTTGTTAATAGGATCGTTTTTATCGATTGATGTCCACACACGTAGTGAGGAAGAGACTTGCATTAAAAAGATTTATCATTAACTTCTGTGCTACGCAGCTGTAAAAGATAAATACGGCTCAAGGATTCTGCAAATATTAGATAATATATTATAATTAATGTATAGAATTTTCCGCTACTTTCATATGAATTCGTTGTTCGGGGGGGGGTAACCTGAAACGGTGGAGTGTCCCTTTAAAATATATGATTGCTCTACTGCTGCCTATTCAGAACACCAAACCTTTTTTAACAATTCCATGTAGCTCTTTCATGAATTTACGCCCCCCCCCCCCTTTAGACTGCTGGGATTATCAGTCTGTGTTTTGTTTTTCGATCCGTATACAGGCAAAAATGTTTTTCTATGTGTTATTATTTTGGACTTCACAGGGGGAGATCGAAACTTTAGACAAGTGGTCCTAAAATGTAAGCCCAATAAAAGAGAGCACATATATATGCATTTCTATATGTTATTGGAATACACCTGTAAGCGTTAAGCCATTCTACATGAAGGTTTTAAGGAAGAAAGGCCAATATACTTTTTTTGCCTCATAACTGTCAATCATACCACAACTACACCCCTTTAACCTTGGGATATATCATTAACCACATTTGAAATTGCAAGTCCCAATGCATGCATATTGACTTCACCAAGTTTAATTATCTTGTAATTATTAATCCTGTCCTGTGTAAGATGTTACAAAGATCATGGTGATATAATGTGTATCCTACATCGTATATTCATTCTTCGTTTACGCAGCAAGGGATGTTGTGTTCTTTGACAGTAAAGCCATTAGCTTTGGATACTGAACATAACCACGGAGATGAAGGCAGCCCAGACCACCTTGATGGTGGGTCTAATGTTGCTTTCTGCAAGTGAGTAAATTGTTGAACATATTACTGATTTTAAAATATATATATATATTTTATTTTTGTTTTGGAATTATGAAGACATTGCCCTAAGTTTACGTACGAGAAAACGTTCAGAGATTTGGCTCTGGCAAAGTTGGTGACGTTGGTGGGCATGGTAGCCATCTTTGGGATGAAATCATGTTGGGTGTACCATCTGCAAACCTTATCACCTCAATGATGGAGCTTCGACACTAGTCTAGCCATCTCTAGGGCGAGATTATGAAATTACTGTCTCGGAAATTCTTAGTGCAGATACCTATGAGGCAAAATTCTCACATCGCTACCCGTGACTTGAGCTTCTGGAATTAGTCGTTCACATTGGTTCCATTATGTTGCATGATTGATTTTTGTGATGAAGTCATGATTTTGGTGTAGCTACCGCACAAAAAGCACGCCGTTGTGGAAATACTCAGCTCTGGAATAGGTTTTTGGACTGACATACAACCTGCTCTGAGATTGAGTTGTGATGCTGTCTACCACATTTCCTTCATAATGCTTTTTTGATTATGTTGTTACTAATCTTATTTGGGACATATTCAGTTGCTTCTGGTCTTCATTTTCAAAAAATGCTAAAAACATCTTCCGAGATTGAATATTTGAAGGAAGTGAAGTTATATTTTTATTTGTATCCCTTAACAACTAGAAAAAGTCCGTTAAGAACAGCTCACCCTGCTTGTATGTGTGGTATTAGTGGAGTTTGGGCAATCTTCAGTAGCTGGTGAAAAATAGTCTCCGATCCTATAATTAAAGGAACAATATTCAAACGAGCAAATTCTGCACCTCTGTCCTCTGTCAGTAAATCCAATGTATTGTAGCGGAGTCTTGTGTGAATAAAATAAACATTCTTTATTGGATCATGTTAAGATCAGAGATACACGGAGGAAACCAGTCTGACATCTTTTACCAAAACGGCTTAATCGCAGACCGTTATTATGCGAAACATGTGAGACTGGTTTTACTGTGAATAGGACATAGAATAACATCATCTATATAAAATCTGTAATTTTAGGAATTTTCTTTTTGGCAACTGATAGAGGATCCAACAAAGAAGGAGGCTGTGCTAGTTTTTGATGTCACTGCTGGACAGTGTTTGGGCTCCAGTGATCATTAATCAGTTTGGTTTAATATACAGAGGTTGGGCTGCGCTGCACTAAAAATAAGGTTTTACATTTTTCAAAAAAAAAAATGGCCAAGAGAAATGGAATAATTTAAAAGATGTTCTGCTGAAGGCAGCAGAACATTGTGGGTAAGACTTAAGGAAAACGTTGCTGTATTCTGCGTTTAGGAACTAAAAACAGACTCCAAACAAAGGAAGAGTAGAGCAAATATAAAGCTAAGCTTAAGGAGACAAAATGTATTATTAGATGCTCCAAAGCATACACGGAGGAGAAATTGCCATGTTTTAAAAAACAAAAAGTGATAAAAAAAGAAGAGGAAGAGGTTCTACTTGAACTCTTCAAATTAAAAACATATAAATCCATTGGGCCAGATGGCATACACCCAACGTTAGTAAAAGAGCTTCAGATTGTCCTGGCAAAACCATAGGCAGACCTATTTGACCGGCCACTAATGATAGTAGTTCCAGTTGGAAGTTTACAAAAAGTTACCAAAAAGGTCCCGGGGAAGATTCAGCCAACGACAGACCAGTAAGCCTTATGTGAGTAGTTGGCAAATTAATGGAAACCATGATTAAGAAAAGGATTGTCAAATATCTGGATGAAAATGGTTTGCAAAATCAGAAACCTAATCTATTGTATTCTTTTGACTGAGTAACTAAAATAACAAGAGCAGTAAATACAGCCTTTCTGTATTTCAGTAAACACTTTGGTGTTTTGGGGTTTGAAAATTAACATAGTTGAAAGGATAAGGCAATGGCAGGAGACAGAAAGTGGTACATAATTGGAACAGCCTCTCAGCTGAAGTGGTAAGGCAGTGGTGTAACTACCTGCAACCACTTCTTGTCCTCTTCTTGCACACCAAGGGCCAACAGCTTACCTCGCTGGTGCTCGCACAAACAAACAGTTTGGAGTCACTGACAAGCTGTTTGGTGGCAAAAATGGCAGGGACAAGCTGTTTGAGGGAAAGGATGGCACAGACAAACTGCTTGGGTCACTGACTAGCTGTTTCAACGCAAATATGGTACACACAAGCTGTTTGGGGCAAAGATGGTAAGGGCAGGCTGTTTGGAGCAAAATATAGCCCAGGCAGGTTGTTTGGGGGGCAGAGATGGCAAGGGTGGGCTGTTTGAGGCCACTGACAAGCTGGTGGCAAATATGACACTGACAAGCTATTTGGGGGCAACAACGGGACACAACCAAACTGGAGGCAAACAAAGCACTCAGAGTTGTTTGAGGGCAAAGGTGGCACTGTGTACCACGTTTGTTATTTTCTGGACCACTGGGGCAGTTTTCACACCAGGGCCCTGTGGACACTGCTAGGTAGAGCATAATACAGTGAGGGAATTTAAATTCATGGTATAGGCATATGGCTCCTGAATATAAGAAAAGACCGACAACTGAGAGGTTTGCGCCTTTACATCCAAAAAAGGAGCAGACTAGATGGGGCCAAATAAGACTTATTGGCCAGCAAAATTCTATGTTTCTATGACAGATAGTTGTAGTTAATGGTGTATATTCGGAGGATGGACTTGTTACTACTGGGGTGCCTCAGTGATCGGTATTGGGACCCCGTACTTAAGGGGAGGGTATATATTTTTGTGGTACAATACAAAGATCTGCAGCATGGTAGACATCCCTGGTGGAACAATTTAAGTAAATTCGAAGAATGGTCAAGAGTGTAGCAGCTGCAGTTTAACATTGACAAAATGAAACGCAATTGGGATGTAAAGGTCCTAAGGAAAAATATAGCATTTAGGGTTACGTTCTGTCAGCTACAACAGAAGACAAAGCGTCAGAAAAAGGAGTTCTGGGCGGATAGCGAAAGGTGGTTCTGCCACATTACAGATCTCTGGTCAGGCCTCACCTAGAGTATTAGGTACAGTTCCCCCATCTCCAGAAGCATATTGACACATTGGAGAGAGTTCAGAGGAAGGCGACTAAAATGAGGAATGACTTCCTCATAAAAATTATCAGGACCTCAATATGTCAAGTAATGAAAAGAGATATGATAGAAACATTGAAATACATAAAGGGATTTAATTAAGTACAGGAGGTATGTTTATTTCAAAGAGGAAACGTAAGATTAATGGGTCAGAGGTTTAGATGGAATGTAAGGAAGCTTTACTTTATCATGAAGGTGGTATAAATGTGGAACAGCATCCCAGCAGAAGTGGTAGAGGCTAAAACAGTGAGGGTATTTAAACATGAATTCTGTTTCTATTTTTCTCTGGATTGAGTTTGTGCCTCTCTAAAGCACTTTTATGGACGGGAGAGGGGGTGTAGAGATGTTCCACAGGAGTTTATTTCCTGATTGAAGTACCCTCGATCTCTGGGCCAGGCCCCCCACCCAATTTACTTTAACCCAATAACGACAGACACATGAAACTTGGGTTGAAAAGGCCACATCCAATTTTATTTATTAACCAAGTCATTGCCACGCAACCTTAGGCCCAACACCTTGTTGCGTTAACAGGGCAAAGACTACCAAACTGAGCACATAAATATAATAACATCAATAAACATAAATAATTAACAAAAACCATAAAACCTACCAGACAAACGAGGAACTGACCATACACGGACGGACGTGATGCCCAAACCTGAGGCTCCCAGCACCACCTACCGGGAACCTCTCACCAAATTCTCTCCCCCAAAGCATTCACCCCTCCGAGATGCTTGGTAAGCTACCAACTGGGCTGTGACAGCAGAAATACCCCAACATTACACAAATACCCCAACATAACACAATAAAGAGGGACGGAGGGCGGGACAAACAACGGGTAAGGTGACCACAAAATGTCCCTAAACCTCGTGTCACAACCCCTTAAATAATCACCCCCTAAACCCCACCCCCAACCTACCAAAACTGGTGCCAAAGCCTGGCCTACTCGGGAACCCAGTCAGGGCCCACTCTGGCCATTTTAACCCTCCATCTTACATGCATAGTTTGGGTCTGAGAGGGGGAGCATTGCAGATTTTGCCAATGAAAGAAAAAAGTGAATAAGGGGCTGCCATTGCAACCCGATGCTGGTTGAGGATTAAAGCGCTAGCAAGCTGCCAACAGATCTATTATGAGACCAACTGGCTGGCATGCTGGTAAAACTGTCCGACCCCAGCTACGTGCAACGGTCAGAAATTATGACATCATTTGTTCCACCCGGCCTAAAGCTTCCTCCCATCAGTAAAAGCAATGCTTAAAAAAAACTGTAATCAATACAGTAAAAAGACAATCTTTTTTTTAAAACTGAACTATATTTATTTTACTACGAATGATGAGGGAAATTGGATTGGTAGTTCTCAAAAGCAGGTGCAAAAATAGTGTCTTACTGTACGTATACAGTATATACTGTATATACTGTATGTATACCGGCATTTTAAACTTCGCCCCAGGCGGCATTATGTCTTGGGCCGGCCCTGTGTGTACCAGAGTGCATGTTGGAAGGGGGGCAAAAGGGCACGGATAAGTTGTTTGGGGGCCATGATGGTATAGACAAGCTGTTTGAGGGTAAAAATATCCCTCATCAGGTTCAATTCTATTTTAAAAGTGGGGCATTCACCTCTGTACCTGGTGAGGGATATACACAGTTTTGAATTAAATCAAGCTGCACTACACTGAATTACAGTGTCCATATCATTAAGCCAGCTCTAAAAATCCTCTGAAGAAGCCCCTTGAGAGCGAAATGCGTCAGGTCTCTGGTATTTGTGTATTTGTTTTGCAAATTGATTGTATATTGTATCAATTGTTTTTTATATGTTTAATTATGCATTTTAAATATTGATGCAATCTATTAATTATATTATTTTTATACTTTGTAACCTTTTTATTTGTTTTGGAGCTAGCGCATACACCAGAATTTATAGATTTTTTCTATTCCTCTTTTTGGTATTTAGGGAACACTACCAACTTGTATTATTGCAGCAGTTCTTCTATTACATTTTTTCTCTCTTGATTCTTTCTTTGTTTTTTATATATATATATATATATATATTTTTATTGACTTAATTTATATTACGCACAGACCAATACACTGTTGAAGTTGGTGACTGTTATTGATTGGTTAAGGGAAATATTGAAAAGGTGGACTGAACTGAAGAATTTTAGGATATTAAATTGATTAGATTGCGCTGCTTCTGCCACACGCTGCTGTCAATCTTATCTTCCATGAGGTTACATTTTTAACTGAAAAGCTACAAAATAATTGCACTTATTGACAAACAAAAACCACAAGTTACAGGTAGTATCAATGTACATTTTGTTAAAGCTGGAACGGTTACAGTTTCTCTTGACAAAACTCGGATGTGATCAACTTAATTTAAAAATAGTATTATTCTGGAAGAAAAAACCCAAAGATGCATCAAATGTCTTTTAGTTTAATCTTATCAAGTGACAAGATCAAAATGTATGATACAAACACAGTAACATGTTTTGAAATCTAACCTTTTCAATGTGTGTCCATATATAATGATTAAAATAATTAAGACACACTTACTAGGGGTGCTTGGTAGTCATTTATTGGATTTCTCCATTGGTGGTTGTATTGCTTGCTGGTGAGTAATTAGTAATCAGGTGATCTGTGCTTCCACGAAAAGTCAGGATTCTGCACAGATCTTTGCATATGCAAACCAAATATTAGACAATAATTGTTCAAATTTGTCAAGGAGAAACAAAATAGGTCCCATACTCTAAATTTAAATGTCATACTGCAGTTATCTTTTTTTGTTTAAAAAGCAAATTCAAGTACTAATAAGCAATATAAACTAG
>VKOC01030095.1:0-25250 GCA_009364415.1 Spea multiplicata
ATGCCTTGGGGTCATCCTTGACTCTAACCTTTCCTTCATCCCTCACATTCAGTCCCTTGCACCTAAAAAACATTATCACTTATCACCTCTTCCTTTTCCTGTCTACAAGATTTCACTTGAGCTGCCCCATATCTCTGGAATCTACTCCCGAGGAACCTTCAGCATTCACCCTCCCTCGCGACATTCAAGAAACATCTAAAACCCACTTCTTCAGAGAAGCATACCATCTTAGCTGCTAGAACTTCCTTGTCATTGATACAACCACCACACTAACCACACTGTTTTTTCTAACCATAGCGACATGTTCATTTGTGTCTGCGCACTCCAGTTTTGTACTAGAACAACATGCATCCCTCATCTTGATGCGCACAAGGGGTGTAGTTTTGTTCAAATTTGTACTTCCTGTGCCATAATTTAACTTCCCACCATGTGAGCAGTAATGCCACATCAAGGCTTCAACCCTAATTACTGACCATTCAAACGCCTTTCACTCACAGAAGCACAGACCATACTTCCCCTACATTCACTCACAGAAGCACACACCATTCTTTTAATGGTAAAGGGAGAAAAAAAATTCACTTTTACAGCAAAAATATTTTTGCAGTAAAAATGCAAGAAGCTCCAGGGATGAGATGGTTATTCACCCATCACACAGACTAAATGGCTGATTTTAATATCCCTCTACCATTGGCTAAATTTAAATTTTAAAATTTAGTTTCACCATTTTTAAAAAGGGAATGCGACTTTTTATAGCTATATGATCACTGTGGTAACATTGGCTACCACAGTGATCATTTAGCTAGAATACTTGAACTTATTTTTTTAAGTTAAACTAGTTTATTTTTAGATAATTTAATCTGGGGGTCTCTAGGCAATTTTTGACTTCATTTATCTGCCTTTAGAGACCCCCAAATATTTTTTTTTTACTGTTTGTTAAAAACTTTTACTTAAATTTTAGTCTTTTAAAGCCTTATACCGTTGGAAAGGTGAGATCTGTAGCTGCTTAGATGCCTGAGATTCATGCCCCTATACCTCTTTAACTGACAATTGTCAGTTGTTAATAAAGTTGTGAGATGACATCAACGCCACATTGACATCATCGCTGGAGGACAAAGCCCCAGCGATGCCTGTGAGGATACAGGCCAGATCGCCGTGGCAGAAGTCGGTCAATATGTGTTCAGTAACATCTCCTCCCCTCCATGCATGGGTTTGTTGAATTATTTGGGAGATAAAAGGCCACCTTTGTGCGGTGTGCACTTTTGTCATTTGACATCTGGCCAGTCTGTGCCCATGTCCCATATTTGGGACATCTTTGAAGCCGGCCAATTCGATTTACCTCATCCAATCATACATTTTTCAAAACTAGGCACCCCATGGACATTTAAAATGCCAATATTTTATCTCTTTCCATGCAACAAGTTTTATGAAGATATAGCACTAATTGTAGAGAACTTGCTCATAAAAAAAACTTTTACTTTTTGTGTATATATATTATATATATATATATACTTTTATGGTGACATTACAATTTTGTGACATTACCAATTTTTAATTATTATTATTTTTCTTTTATTTGACTAATCACATTGGGATTAGTGAGGTGGGTTTCATTGATCAGTACTTGCATTCAACCTACAGGGAGAGCTCAAGAGTTCTCAGGAGGGTCTGGATATACCCCTTCTATATCGAGGTATGCCAGCAACACTGATTATGCTTAGGAAGTGAGGCTTCTGTGGATGCTACAAAGCTGCCAATGCAGGTATTTACCAGCAGCACGTACATGTACGGGCTTTATCACCAATGCATTGCATTGTGACCCTGTACATGTAAGGGCTTTGTCGTGAAGGGGTTAAAGAAGCTTTTAATACCCAGGGGTTATCCTCTTCCTGGAGAATGGCATTCCCACATGATTTTATTCAGCGTATTAATGTTTTATGTAAGTTGTCTTTTAGTTACATTTTTATTCAATGGCTTTTTTAATGCAGAATGTTTCTCTTAAATTTGGGGTGAAACAGGGATGTCCACGTTCACCTCTTCTCTTTGTCTGTGCCATTGAACCCCTTTTAGTCCTTCTATGAAAGGATACGTTTATCTGGGGCATCCGCATCCTGGGGGAGGCAGGGGTACAGGTGAACAGTATGTAAAATACTCAGGCGTTCTAATAGCTCTAATAGCTCTTTTCAAGGAGGGGTTGTGCAATGTACACTAACATCATCCATGTAGACCCATCCATGAAAAGAGCTATTACAGCTATTAGAACGCCTGAGTATTTTACATGTGCCTCTGGTTTTAAGCTGAATCTTAGCAAATGTGACTGTACTATTGGTGATTGGGATGGCACCTGCTGTCCAGACCCAAGGTATTAAAACTCTGGGAGTGGTTTTTTGATTATGCAAATAATAGAATTATGCCAAACCTGAAAGCTGACAATGGAAGGGAAAATTTTAATCATCAAGGCAATACCCTTACCAATTATGATGTGTTTAGGAGTGGTATTCCCCCCTCTGACCTGTACGTAAAGAAAAAAGAAACTTATGTATGCTTGTTTTATGTTTTTCTCCAGAACTCCAGTAGTGAGAAACTAAAAAGCGTGCAAACAAAGCATGAATGGTGGTAAAGGGATGCTGGATGTGAAGCTGGGGTATGGAAGCTAAGCAAAGGATATAGCAGAAACATAACAAGCAAGGGGGACAGAGCGAGCAAGAGACAGAGAGACCAAGCAAGGAACATAACCAGACAAGACATACATAATACAGGGCACAACAGGGAACAAGACATGACACCCCACTGCCGGGGATTACAAGACAGGACACCCCGCTGCCGGGGGTTACAAGACAGGACACCCCGCTGCCAGGGATACAGGTTACATCAGACTAACACACATAAATACAGAAACTATCCTAGGACTGTTTGATAACTATTGGAGATTGCGTCACATCTCATGGCCATAGTATGCTTAGCCCACCACTACGCCAAAGTACTCCAATGATGGTGGGTCGTAATGCTAATCCTTGCTGACAAAGGTACGAAACAAAACAAACATGAAATCCAAACACATAACAATGAGAGACATACCTGTAGACTGCACACTGAGGCAAACAGAACACACACTTGGGGCACATCTTATAAAGGAAAAAGAGCTGAGGCAGAGAGCAGAACTAAAAGCAAGGAATGGAAGATCAGAACAGAGCATATGGAAATCCAGGAATGGATTAAAGCAAAACAAAGAAACTGAAGCAAGACAGGTATGCAGCTCCGCAGCCTGGGTAGAATGTGACATATATATATATATATATTGGCAGCAGGGTCTAATACTAATATATATTGGCAGCAGGGCTAATATTGCAAATATTGGCAGTGGGTCTAAATTTTATTCATATTGCTAAGGGGTATTATTTATATTCATATTGGCAGCAGGGGCTATATTATTATATATATGGCAGCAGGGCTAATATTAATATTTATATATTGGCAGCAGGAGCTAATATTTATCTATATTGGCTACAGGGGCTAATATTTTTATATATATCGGCAGCAGGGTCTAATATTTATATATATCGGCAGTAAGGTATAATACTAAAGAATGAAAAATAACTGCCAGTTCAGCTATTATTTCACTTTATTGGTCGCTCGTACGGACATTTAACTAATTGAACAGGGAGGGAGACCAGTAGGATGTGCCGGGTAAGTTACAGCACCAGGAGCCTAAAAGTCTGCACGAGCGACCAACAGAGTCGCTCGTACAGACTTTTAAAATCCCAATGCTGCAACTTACCCGGCAGATCCCTCTGGTCTCCCTGTTCTATCAGTTAATAAATGATAAAACAGGGAGACCAGTGGGATCTGCCGGACATGTTACGGCACCAGGAGTTTAACAGTCTGTACGAGCGACCCTATTGGTCGCCAGCAGGGGGCTCGTCTGCCTCTTGCTGATTAACTCGCAACTCAGCAGAGACTGGGAAACCCCTCAGAACCCCTCAGTCTTTTCGAAGAGCCACTTGTCTGAATCCGTCATGGGCTGCCCGTGCAAGTTCTTGCAAACACCACAGGTGAGTTTCCAAAGATTGTGGTCACGGCCTTAGCCTTTTACAGCTGTCGTGGGGACTTTCCAGAATCCTCCAGTGACAAGTGTCTTTACGTCATGGTATTATCTCTAGGTGGCTCCTGTTCTGTGACACAGGCTGGCCATCCATCTTATGACGCTGGCCAGGCACCTTAAACAGAGGTCCTTCACAATGTTGTTCTTATGTGCCTGGGCATTTCCTTATCTATCTAGCACAAAGGTCTACACATGTTGACGCCTGACTCCTAAGTCACAAGACATATGACTATACTAAACTAATTAACCCTATCGTGACCGGGCCCAGGAGTCATACTAAAATGCACTACAGGTATGTCATCCAAAAAGAATGATCCCACGTCGCCACAATCATGGTGATCGCAGGGGCGCTGCTGCTGTCTACCTGAGCCTTTGATCACTCCCACGGGAGCGATTCTGTAGGCGCAACATGCGATCGCCAGTTTAACACAGGCCACTTCAAGGAAGGCGGTTGGGTGTTGATTGGGTCCCTGTGGCGACCTGTCACTACATTCCCCTGCTGCCTGATCGCTACAGTGCATTGTTAACCCCTTCAATGCCACGATTGCGGCAATTTAAGGGATTTGAACGAGGCTCTGTTGCTGCTGGTCCAGGATGCACTGGAAGCCCGAGATGCCACCTAATTCCTACTGTGCAGTAAAGTCTCTGTGGCCAGTTCTGAGAACCCCTTCTTCTCAGGATCCTCCTTTCAATCTCCAAGCCGTTTGAGAATGTTCGGATTCAGATGGCATACAGGTTCCTGAGATAAGATGACTCTGTCCGAAGGAGACAAACTGGTGGTTCCACATACAGCTGTATCAAATGCTCCAAGGCAAATCTGGTGCAATAAGGAGGACTGAAGCCCTGTCAGATGATTTTCTTGAGGAGTCGAGCTATTAACGTAAAAGGGAGGGGGTTAGACATAAGCCAAAAGGAAATTCTATTGCTAGGAAGGGGCATCTACCTTGGGGTTCAGTGGCAGTGGAGGTTTCACATTTGTTCTGAAAGCCATTAGATTGATATCTGGGGCTCCCCACCTGTTGACTACTAGCTGAAAAAGTCTTTGTGGAGGGACCATGTGCCTTGATGTGCAGGTCCAAAATTGAGATATGCTATAGATATCTCCACCTCTGTCGTGTTGTCTGGCCGAAATTGTCCTGTTCACAAAGAAGTGTTGCCAAAATACCAGTGCCCTTTCAACCGCCCAAAAATCTAGGTTTGCCGAGAGAGTAAATTTGTTTTTCCTCTAACCGTGTTGGATAGCTTAATCTGCAAAATGTGCACTTCAACCTCCACTGCTGGCATCCATGCAAATAACCAGAGGTGCACATGTTAGCCAATCTCTACCCGAGGCAAGTCTAACCACCAAACCAGAGATGACAGAATCTCATTAGGTAAATCTCACATGATGGTCTAACGATGTTGTCTGTCCCTGAAGCATATCTTGATAGTACTATACATCTCAGTGGTGCCATTGCAGTTCTTCTTGATCTTTTGAATTTTACATATTCAGCTTGTCCATTTCTCCTGCATCTACTCATGAGGTAGAAACGCTTTCCCCTGGGAAGTGTCTATAATAAGCCTGCGACGGAAGCCTCCGTGCCATGGGCTCCAGGAGGGGACTGAGTCCCAGCCTCCTACGTACAGACTATGGGTCCTGGCACGGAGTCCTATGTTTTCCTAAGTACAAGAGACTCTAAATACTGTGGCACTCACATTTTGGGAGGGGGTTTATGTGTGTGGTGTTACTCACCATCGGGTTAGCACTTACAGGACAGAGACCTCCATTGCCAGTATGTGTACCTGGATCTGATATTCATCAGGTTTCAGCCAGAAGTCAGGGAAATGCCCGTGTTTACCATCCTCCCCACAGACTACAATAGCGACCCCCTACTGAGTGCAAATACTGATCCGTGTCCAAAGGAGGACCTAATGAAGAACTTTGTGTGGCTTGCTGTGTCTATTGTATGTACATTTCCCCCCTGTACTGTTTAAATACCCGTTTCCAAATAAACCGAGTCCTGTTTTTACCTAAACATGAGTGTTGACTGATGCTTGGGGTGGGCAGCTATGATCCTTCAGCTAGCCACAGTGCCAACACAGCTCCGGTGCAGCGTCTTCCCCCCTTCTCTCTACAACGCTGGTGCGGTCTGGTGCTGAAGGGGTTAATTGCTGGTGTCCCGGCTGGAGGAAGCAAGGTTTGGCGGGAGTACCCAGTTGGGGTACAGGGCGTCCCGTCACAGAGCCCAAGGAAGGTAATGAATCTGGAAGGGACGAGCTGAGATTTTCTCCAATTCACCATCCACTCAGCTGCTGCAGTAGCGCAAGGGAAATCTGCAGGTGTTCTAACAGTAGTGATGGTGAGTTTATCGAGTAGATAAGAGATGACTGATATGACTCCTGCTACTTCTGACAGATTTCTTTGTGAAAACCTATGAAGCGGCAAGCAGACTGAATGGGAGGGCTTGAAACGGGAAGTAATGCAGACCTGCGTCCGATGGTACGGCTATACAATGATACTTCTGGCGTGACTAAGAAATAGGAACATGCAGGTAAACTCCCTTTAAAGTTTATTGTAACCATAAAAGCTCTCATTGAGATGACTCCAGAGTGGATCATATGCGACTGAAGTAAGAACGTGTTTAGGAACCTGAAATCTACATAAAGAGAATAACCTCCCAAGGCTTTTGGCATCACAAAGTCTAACACCCAGTCTACTACAATGTTATATTAAAAAAAAAAATTCCACACACAAAGTATCATATACACAAACAGGTGTGCTTATAAGGGTTAGTGATTTTATTTATACATATTACGCTGTACACAAGCAACTAGGCATTTCAATTATCAAGCATCCACTATTGTACAGTGCCAAAAACGTATTAACATTGTGTCAACCACTTGCTTTTATGTTGATTGACACTTTCAAATAACGTGACCACTTAGTTGGGATTGACAACAGTGGGAGTGAAATATTTATTGCTTTGCATTTTCCTCCTGGAAAAATTGGTGTGGTTGGTGAAAAAGATAGTGAAGTAAAACACTGTACACAATACTCATATTGTTCTTTAATGTCATGGGCCTTGAAACTAATGAAGGCGCATTATCTGCACCCCACACTCCTGTGGGCACCCAAGCATATTCCATAGGATAGACTAAGCACAAAAAGGCTACCTAAAGGATATGAAAAACAAGCGTCTGACAAGTGGTCATATTAAACATTTACATCCTTAAAAAGGAGCCTCTTTTAATAACAAACATATATAACATTGCCATAGTTTCGAAGTGACCTGGTAGTATTTTTCAGGGGTAGGGCCAGAGTTAACCCAAAGTGCTAGGATCATCCAGCCAGACAAATGGGTAATAAAATGTACTCATTGGAGAAGTCATACAAATGGAGGACAACAAATACAGGGAAATAAAAAAGAGAGATACCACATATATTCTAGCAGAAATGCCTTGTACTACACTCACTCTATTCTAGTTGTTTGTAACAATCTCTACCAAGATACAGGAGCTGGGCACATACTTAGAACATATTCACAAAAACATCCTTATATGCAGGACTCTCCAAGGTCCCTGGACAGGGTTCCATATCCTTGTGCTTCTGTCCCCTGCTACATATGGGTAGTCTCCTCAATTAATCCACAAGGGTCCTTCGTACAGCACTCCCAAAGCAGGATCGTCCACGGAATCCAGGCTCAACATCAACCCAATATCTTCCATGCCCACTCAAACCACAATCTCCAGAGATAAATACAATTCTCTGGGAACACTCAATATTCTGCCAAGCATGGCTTCTCATGTAGCAGGGATTATCATTGTTCCTGTGCCAGATGGGACACAGGGTGCCCTTCATAAGGATAGGCATGTGTCCTGCTCCATGTATTACAAACATTACATTTTACAACAACCCCCTCCCCCAGGATGTTATTGTCTTGTATTATATTTTATTTATCTAGTGCCCACAATTTACCCGGCGCTTCTTACAATACATATATTCAAGGGGTATGACAAGACTAAGACAACCTAATACAACAGGTGGATAGGTCTTGAGGTCTTGTAGATAAAACACTGGAGAGTGTCTGTTTTTTTTTAAATCCCCAGTAATGAATCATTACCACTGTCTCCTTTTGACATTCTAGCTCAAGTGACCAGGGCCCGTTGCCTCATCTGTCTCTTCTGCTTTAAATTTGTCATGAGTTCCATAACTTCATTGTTTAGAAATGCAGAGCCAAAGTTCCTAGCACTGAACATTCAGTTAAATATCTTTGCTCATTTGTACAAGTAAATCTAAGGGAACATGTGGTTTATCATAGCCATATGAATTGGAAACCGGATTGGCATTAGTTGGTATTTCTTCTTTGTTTTCAACTATCAAAGAGTCTTTATGACCATTATCTGTGCGATAATAATTACTGTTGCTGCTGTCTGATTCAGGTTCAGATTGCTGCTCCTCTTTCTCTGTCATCGCTCTTTCATATTCTGTCTCATACTGTTCTTGGGAAAAAGCCTGAACTGATGTTTCCTTGTCAGAGATGACCTCTTCCATTATAGAAGTTGTATTGCCAGTGATTTCAATAGGGGTTTTAGAAACATACATCGAATTGTTGTATTTCAGCAAAGTAGATGAACACCTATTCTTCTTTAAGTTATTCTACAACAAAAAATAGAAAGCATATTGGTTAATCAGTGTTCATATACCTTAACTTTATTTCATCACTCACACTCTGCATGTACCACAAAATATCCAAGTGAGTTATAATATTCTATATTAGGTCACAAGTGAAAGACCTTATATTGAGAGATGGGTGGTATAATTGTGATCAAAAGTTTGCATATCCTTGGAGAATTAGTAACATATGTACCGTTTTTACAGAAAAAAACTTGAGTGAGCGGGGGAAATATTCCTTTTATTTCTTATGGGATTCATATTCAACGGTAGGGTATAACAGAATGGCACAATCCTAAAACAAAAACATGGCAACAAAGACAAAATTAAACAACCCCTGTTCAAAAGTCTGCATACTCCTGGTGCTTAATACTGTGTCAATGACAGCATTCACAGCTGTCCATGAGGCCCCAAATTCTTGCAGGTGGTATAGCTGCCCATTCGTCATGGCAAAATGCCTCCAGGTCATCCAAAGTATTTGGTCATCTTGCATGAATCGCACGCTGGAGATCTCCCTAGAGTGGCTCGATGATATTAAGGTCATGAGACTGTGATGGCCGCTCCAGAACCTTGATCTTTTTCTACTGTAACCACTGGAGGGTCAGCCTGGTCTTGTGCTTAGGGTCATTGCAATGGAGTGCAAGAGCATCCTATGTGCAGCCTTTGTGCGGAAGAATGCAAATTGTCTGCCAGTATTTTCTGATAACATGTTGCATTCATCTTGCCAGCAATCGTCACAAGATTTCTTGTGCCTTTAGAGCTCACAAACCCGCAAAACACCAGAGCCACAGCCATGATTAATAGATGTATTCTTTTTGATACACGCCTTGTTGACTCCTCTCTAAACATAGCGCTTATGGTTGCGACCATAAAGCTCTATTCTGGTCACTACTAATTACAGTGTGCCAGAAGCTGTGATGCGTGTCAAGGTGTTGTGCATATTGTAACCAGGCTTTTTTGTAGCATTGGTGTTGTAAAGGCTTTTCACCAGCAACTCTACCATGCAACTAATTTTTGTTCGAGTATTATAATATTGTACTCCTTGAAACAACCACACTGTCTTTTTCTAGAGCAGCCTGTATTTCTCCTGAGGTTACATGTGGGTTTTTCATTGTATCCCAATCAATTCCTCTGACAGTTATGGCTGAAATTATTCTTGGTATACCTGACCATGGCTTGGTATCAAGATATGTGAATTTTTAACTTCCTAAGCCATTGAACAGTACATACTGGAAATTTTAATATTTTTTTATATTCTTTTCCATCTTTATAAAGTTCAATTGCCTTGCTATGCAGGTCTTTTGACGGTTCTTTTCTGCTCCTCATGACTCAGTACCTAGCCTACTCAGTGCATACATGTGAGAGCTAACAAAAGTATTGACTATTTATTCACAGACACTAATTGCAATTGAAAAAACATGGACTGAGACATTAACCTTCGTCATTTTAACCTGTGTGACCTTGTGTGTCTGTAACAGAGGCCAAGCATTTGGGTGATATATGTTATGATTTAAAAAAAGGAGTTTAACAACTATGTGATAATAAAAGCTAAATTCCTGTTGACATTAAGGATATTTCATATCAGGTGAAGAGCACTGTACTGATCTGTTGAGTATCCTGCTGAAGATCCTGCTGAGTTTAGATCCCTCAGACAGCGCAATACAACTTATTTTACTAAGTACTGTAAAAGTACCGTGAAGTACTGTGGTAACAACTCTTTTTAATAGGGTGCAGCCTATATTCAGGGTTTAGCGCAATTCGTATCGCCCGATGCCCCCCCCCGATTTAGCCCTGCAGCAAGGTTAGGATCCAGATTCCCCGCAGCGCTGCAGGGGACCTAGATCCTCCTCTCTGGCAGCCGGTGGACGTCTGTGCGAATCGCACATTGAACATCTGTTCAAGTGGCGTTGCAGTGGCAGAGGTTCTCTACGCACAACGCACAGACGTCCATCGGCTGCCTGCTCTAGACACCAGGGAGTATGGGGATGCTTTGGTAAGCCAATACTGTCGAGCCAATACGGTATTTCTATGAGATAACCCACTGTTTCATATGGTGTAACATCTTAGGGCTTATTATAGTGGAAGAAATGGACTTAATATAAAATATAATTACAAAAACATTTGAGAATACAGATATACCAACTACAGACAAAACTAATAACAGAACCTTAATTTAAATTTCCTGTACCGAGTACCAGATGACAACATTATAACAGGGCACTCAGAGGAGGGCAGCTTGAGGGAGATGGAGAAAGTTTTTTCTCAGTTGGAATAGATTCAAAACTCTTCTTTACTATTTTGCTGCTGGTTCAGAGGGATATATATATATATATCTTTGGATGCATGTCACAGGCAACACTTATCTAAGACAGGTATTTTAAGACCTTGTATTTAAACCCTTACCAGAAACGGAGGAAGCTTGTCACGGGCTCTAATTTTGATTGCAATGGCACAAATCAAACCGCCAACAAAAAATATGGAACAAAGTATCGCAAATGCAAGGATCAGGATGTTCTTCCTCTTGTAACCTTTAAAGGAAAACAAATGAGATATTTATAATAAAAGCCCTCACATTTTATATATTCATTAAATACAGACACCATTATCTTTACAAAACATGGATTTCATAATGAAACGTGCCAAGTAAAACACAACCTCAAATATTCTATTGTATTCCAAACATTTTGTTGAAGTTAATACATTTTTTAAGTAAAGCATATTCAGTTTAAACGCCATATTAGTCCAAGAATGTTAGTTAACCCCTTAAGTACAGAGCTGTTTTTTTATTTTTAGTGTTCATCTGTAAATTTCTACATTCATTTCATCACCGGTGAGAAATGGGGAAAAATTTGAGAAATATTTCACTCATCTACAAAAGCTAATGAAAAAACATGCTAAATACATTCTAATATTTGTCCTGAGTTTAGAAATACCAATTTTTGCCTTTTTAAAAGTTATAGGGCAATAAGTACAACTAGTACATTGCTATTTTAAAATCATTTTTCCCCACAACTGGTCATTCTGCCCCCATGTCCTACTTGGTACATATTTGAAGCCAGTCATTTTAATGCATCCCCCTAAAACCACATATTTTTGAAAAAAACTAGACATCCTATGGTTATTTCAAATTTTTAACTATTTTTCCATGCATTAAATCTACCACGGCTAGCCACAGCGGCATCCTCCTTCTCTTTATAGTGCTGGTTCTGTCTGGTGGTGAAGGGATTAACCACTGGTGTCCCAGCAGGGGGAAGCATAGTTTGGCAGGAGTACCCAGTCAGGGTACAGGGCGCCCATTACACTCATTTAACCCCACGACATGCCATTGACGTCAATTGTCGTCAAGGGTTAAAGTTGATAGTTTATTGACAAATCAAAATAAATAACGTTATAAAAAAAGAGTTTTGTACATTGGAGGTCTCTCTATAGTTCTGGAAGCCTATGTTACTTTATAGTGTTTCCCATTGGCTTGAAATATACAGTTACGGCCAAACGTTTTGAGAATGACACAGGTATTGGTCTTCACAAAGTTTTCTGCTTCAGATATTTTTGTCAGATGTTACCATGGTATATTGAAGCATCATTACAAGCATTTCATAAGTGGCAAAGGCTTTTATTGACAATTACATTAAGTTTATGTAAAGGGTCTGTCATGATTGACTCATGGAATAGAGTGGATGCATGGAAGGGTAACCCAGCAGAGGTGGAGATAAGGAGGAGGGGGGTTTTCACACCTTGATATCCCTTTGGTTTGTTCACCCAGTGGGCAGTGTGAGGGGCAGAATCTTTCCGCTGTAGTGACATGCCAGCAAGAGGCCAGGGCAACAGCTACAGAGGGTAATATAGTATGGGTTGATGAAAAGACAGCTACATTGACCAGTCAGCGAGAAACCCTTAGCCCTGTGAGTGTAGGTGAAGCCAAGAGCCTGGGATCCACACAGGAAGCCCAGGACAACGGACACCCATTTGCTGTCTTGCTTGAAACAAATGGATGAGGCCTTAAAACATCTGAGTGAGTTATTGCCAAAGGAAGAGGCTTATTCAAGGGTTTGCAAAGGGTGCTTAGCTATGGTGTGTGTGCTTTGCAGGAGTTACAGCCATGCTGGTATGGTTGTGACTTCACTGTTAAAATCTATCAAAACCCTTCTCTTCAGGCAGATAGATTAGATGGGAAGTCTAGACTGTTGTTCCGATGGAGTCCCGTGCTAAAGCAGTATAGTTTTACTGGCTGGTGTGACAAGTCAGCTTCTATGGGAATGCTGACAGTTTGCCTTTTTCAGGGTGAGACTAGAATTTAGTCAGACATAGCAGATCAGCGTGTGCTGACCTCCTCTGTCCACTATCTTAAAGGGGGAGGTGTCATGATTAACTCATGGAATATAGTAGATGGATGGAAGGGTAACCCAGCAGAGGTGGTTAGTTTCTTTGTTTAAGCATTCAATGAGTAAATCTGAGGTTTATTTAAATGTGTTTCTTTGTGCATGCCCTCTGTATCTGCTCTGGCAAGAGGTGTCATCTTCCCAAAGGACCCCTGTGGTGATTCATGGCCTAACAGATAAGGAACCTTAGTAACAGGAATTCCATTCCTATCTTAAGTGGAGGGGTTTTCCATCACCTTTACCCCACCATAACTTATTGGCAGCTCAAAGATGGGAACCAATTCTTGGGGAAGGCATTATATAATTGGCCATGTGGTCAGAGGGGTGTTTTCTTGCCAAAGAGCCTGATTTAGGCTCAAAGCAGAACTCCATGATATGCTCTGATCGGAACAACATCATAAGAAACCGTCTGGACTTAAGGAGTTCCCACAGGCCTACTTATTGGAGAAACTCGTGAGTAAGAGTCCTGTGTTTAAGTCCCATTGTTTTTAAGAACTGTTTGCGGTTTTATTTTTCTATTGTATGTCTTTTTTTGTAATTGTGGCACTGTGTAATATTTGTCTTTTTGTTATTAAAATATTCATACTCTAAGTCTGTCTTTGGGCTCTAGTATTGATATCCACAAACCCTAAGAGAGGAAAACACGTTACCATATTGTTAAGTTCTACAGGAGATATATATGTTGTTTGCCCGGGGTGAAGTTAGTAAATCCAGAGGCCTGGTGCTATTAACCCCTTCATGCCCACGCCCTCCACATCGTCACGGCTTGGCAAGTAGTCCTGACCGTGACCGTGCAATATTTGCAGTGTTGACCCCTCTTTTTCAAGACCTCTGCAATCCACCCTTGCAGGCTGTCAATTAACTTGTGGGCCACATCCCGACTGATGGCAGCCCATTCTTGCATAATCAAGTGCTTGGAGTTTGCCAAAATGTGTGGGTTTTTGTTTGTCCACCTGCCTGTTTTGTTCCCCAAGTCACTTAGTTATTACTTTTGCCTTATGGCAAGGTGCTCCATCATGCAGGAAAAGGCATTGTTCGTCAAACTGTTCTTGGATGGTTGGGAGAAGTTGCTCTTGAATTATGTGTTGGTACCATTCTTTATGCACAAAAGTGTGAGTGAGCCCACTCACTTGGCTGAGAAGCAACCCCAAACATGAACGGTCTCAGGATGCTTTACTGTTGGCATGACACAGGACTGATGGTAGCGCTGAAATTCCCTTCTCCGGCTTTTTTTTTTTTTTTAAAAAAAACAAAACAAAAAAACCGAAAATAAATAATTTTAAAAAACCAAAGTGAGCTAAGTGATGTAATAGTGACATCACTGGCATTAAGAACATGTTCAAGAGGTTCCTAAGAGGAACACAACATCTACCCAGTATAACCCTCCTGCCCCCGTTCACAACCAAACCCGTTAAGCCACAAGCATAAAAATTCTACGAATAATGTACAGCGCCTAACGGCTGAGGCTATACAGGAAGTGATGTCATGGAACTTCAGGAAGGAACATTGTGGTTTTAGTATTGGCAGTGCGGCATGTCTGCGTTTCAGGAGCCAAACGACTCCTGCAAATCAGGTTTTTTTCGGGGTTATCCAAGAGGGGGGCACCCCCCTTCCGGTTATACTTTATTCTCTTGTTGCTTGCTTGGTCGTTCATTAACTCATTTACAGGGTCTACATGGGGTTTTGTTGTTACCTCTAGTCCTGCACTACACATCATTAAGTACGCTGGCTTTCCTCATGCTTTTATGCTGTTGAGCTCATATTACCATGTCTGCACTTTTACGAAGGTTTAGCGAGTCAGATAGAAGGCAATATTCTCTAGACCTCGTTACGTCCCCCCGAGGCAATCTCCCCTCCTCATTTGGAGGTTACGTCCCTCGAGCAAGTATTCGTGCCTCACTATTAGTTAATTAGGCCTCCCCTCTACGTTTTCGTCCCTTTCCATCGCGGAGCTTGGTTAGATATTAAGTTAGTTCAGATTTAGGTCCGGGGTAACTGTCCAGGTTCCGTTGCATAGACTTGTCATTCCTATCCGATCATGAGGAGAGGTCCTCCATTCCTTGTTCACACGCTCCTGTGTCAGACTTCGCCGCCTCACATTTCCTCCGTGCTCAGACTATTGCTAAATCGATGGCTGTATTAACAAGGTGAGACATTCCTTCCTCGACATCGGCCAGCATAGCGGACTTTTTCCACCTACTGTTTGCTAGTCCCCTCTCCTCCTCATAGATCCAGCCCACCACAATCTAGTTCTGTGGACAGGGCACAATGAGGGACAGGCTCACCTCACTAGTGGGTGGCATCGGTTAGCCAATTTTGGAAGCCCAGCTTGCACCAGCAGGCCCGCCCCCTTCCTTTCTTGCATGCCCTGCCACCATTGGTTGCCGTGTGGAATCCGGTTTTAAGGGAAGCTGCTGTTTTCCATCCCTCCCCAAAATTCCTGATTAGGGTTTATCATTTGGTTCCTATACAGGTATTGTGGCTTTACCTCAAGAAGCTCCACATGTACAAACCTCATTTCGGCCTTAAGTAGATCAGATGCGGAGGATCTTCTCGTTCCAAGAGTTGGCAACAGGGTTTTATTATCGGCCCTTTGATTCCCCTCCTTTTCCGACCTGGAAGGTTAGCCTGATTGCTATCACTGTAAGCAAATTCTCAAATCGAAGAGGCTGATTTTGATTTGTCTGCCGCTTATTCCCCATATGAGCCCCAGCATCAATTTCCTCATTCCGGCTGATGAGTTTTCCTTTAAATACACCTCCGTGGGTAAAGTATTCAGGCCAGAGTCAATGGGGGGGTAAGCTCATGGTTGCCGAAGGCAGATATTACGGACGGATGCTTTTTAAGTTGTTGTCTATCCATCTCGATGTGTGGCATCTGCATACCCAATTAAAATTTATTTTTTGGGGGGGTACTCAAAGAGTAGTCCGAAACCCTGACGTTTTAGTTGAGACTTGGTGTTGGCTCCTGCTGAATTCGAGATCACACGAGCGAGCCTGGTCTCTGTTTTGTACATTCATACGTTCCTTGCCTTCCTCCAATGTTTAATCGATTAGTACTCTAACCTATTCTAACCTAGCCCTTTTCATTTAGCGATGAAGCTTTTCCTACCAGAAGTCCAAGATCAAATATTGTAGTTCTTCAAAGAACACTCTCTGGTTTCTTCTCAACTGGAAATACCTTATTAGAGGTCTGCAAGATCAAGCCAGTGAAGACCCCCAGTCATTTACCAATTGATGGCGAGTAAGAGCTTTGCTAATGTTAAATGGACATCCCGTTTAGTCCTGGTACATGTATAGTCCTTAAGCTTCCATGTAACTTTTTTCGGATGCAAGCAGCTTGTGAGCTGGCTACTGTACTTAATTCAGCTTTGGTTCTTCAAATTTCCGACTTGTGTCACGTTTCTAATCATTACGAGCTGTCACTCGGTCATACGAAACAAATCAATCTGGTCCGAGTACACTGTTTCTTCCTACCAATGCCCCCTGGCGCCCAGTTGCAGTCCTGAGAGCCTTGTTGTTGGTTTTTTTGACTGGGAAACCAAAAGCCAGTCTTCTTTTGCCCTTCCCCAGGGAGCCGTTGTCGTCAGTCACATTTATCAGATATGTTAGGTTATTACGTACCAGGATTGGCCTTAACCCGCTCGCGTAATCGGGGCAGCCTCGGCGGCGTCTAAGAATAAGGATCCAGTCCAGGTGATTAAAAGCTAGGCAGATGGAACTCCTCCTGTTTCTCTCTTTATATCTCACAACCAATCTCGGAAATGCGTAATGCCTTCACGTCACTCACTCTATAAGCTTGGTCATTTATATTGTCATGTTTTGGTACGACTAACTTTGTATCTTCTTTTCGCCCTCTATAGGCCTACCCTGTACACCTCAGACCGAATGGACTCTCTCTTGGTCTTTGGTTCTCCGTTCCACTAATCTTATTCGTTTGCCCCCAACACAAATGTGAAGGCTGATGTATATTAGCCTGTAGTTGTGGGAGGGGCTACGGTTATTTAACCAATGCATCTCCCTTCCACAGCGCCTAACGTTGCCCTCCCTTGCCGCCCCCCCTATTCATTTCCTTCCTTTTATTTCCTCTTTTCTCCTCTATCCTTTCTTTCATTTTCTACCTACCTGGTACGTCGGTCATGGCACTCAGGACCGAAGGACTCTGTTCACTAATACTATTCATTTGCCCCTAACACAACTTATAGTTTTCCCTATAAGGGCTGGAAACAGTATGGAAAATCATATATAAATTAGGTATTTCGGAAATCAGGACACCTGATTGATAACTTGGAGGGAGATTTTCCATCACTTTACCTAATTTTGGAGGATTCGGAGGGAAGATTATATAAAAAAACCCAAATGTTTTTTTTTCAAATTATCGCTAGTTTTTATGAAATTTCTCATTCTCTAATTTAAGCTTAATATCCTCTATGTATCAAAGAAAGTTCTATCTCTCCTTGCAGAAACAAGTATTATAGTTTACATGGGCTACACTCATTCACAGAGGACGCAAAAAGAGAATTAATAGCATGACCCGACATAACGCAAATATGCAAATGCTCTGGAAGACAAAAACCCTGGGATTACTTTTTTTTTTTAGGTATTAAAACCTAGTTTGAGAAATATTGTGTTTGAGTTCTTGCTCCTTTAAAATATAGCACCTCTGCTTTATGCGTTAACAATTGAACCCCTGGCGATTCAAATTAGGTCATTACAAGATATTGAAGGGATAAGAATTAAAGAACAATCCTTCAAAATAACATTATACGCTGATGATGTCATACTTACTTTGACAAATCCAGAGGTATCAGTCCCTGCGGCCCTGTCAGCCATCCGAGAATTCAGCTTATATTCGAATTATAAATTGAATTTTGCTAAAACCCAGGCGATCTCAGCATATATCTCTTTTGCTCAAAAGACTTTTTTTGCGGACCAATATCATTTAGATTGTTCAAAAGAGTCGGTGGACTATCTTGGAATTAAACTAATGTTTGATCAAAAAAAATTAGTATTTCTGAACTATGAAATTGTACTGAATAATCTTGCCTCCTCTATAGAAAAACTGAAATCAATAGAGTTATCATGGCTTGGCAGAATTAATATGGTAAAATCTTATTTAATCCCCAAAATTATATATTTATTTAGGACAATACCTCTTCGAGTCCCGGGTTACATCCTAGATAAATTTTCTAAAATGGCTCTCTCCTTTGTTTGGAAATCGGGTAAATCCAGAATAAGTCAGAAAATAATAAAAAGAAGTTATAGATATCTGGGCTTGGGATTTCCAGATATTAGAATGCTGCACGAAGCTGTAATGTTTACACATGTCCTATTTTGGGACATTAAAAAGGATACAAATTTGGGATGGCTGTATTGCGAACGTAGTCAGGCAAATGAGTATGATTTATTTAATCTCTTCTGGCTTAGCCCCTCTATATCGAAAAAAGTAAATCTTATGAATCCGATTATAACCGACGCAATAAAAACAAGCTATAAGTTTAGATCACTTGAAAGTACAGATGTGGAATTTACAATTCTAACTCCTTTGAAGGTTCTTAAATATTATATTCAGGATATTGAGTTATTAAATTGGACCTCAAACAATATTAACATTCTTGGAGATTTACAAGTGAATGATTCATTCCTCAGTTTTTCCGACTTACAAACTAAATTTAAGCTTCCTGATAAAGAATTATTTTTATATATTAGATTGAAGTATTTTCTGAATTCCAAGATGGTCCATCCTCCCTCAGAATTAGATCTATTAATTAATAAGCATCAGAAAAAAAAATTAATTTCTTTGATGTCAGCGTATCTGGATACCCAAAAGAACGACATAATACCTGCTTCTGTAGAAAAATGGCAAACTGATTGTGAGATTATACTACCTATTGAGAGTTGGGCTGATTCCTGGACACAAGTCAGGAATGCGGTGCATGCAATTAATATACAAGAGATGTTTTTTAAGTTGCTACATCGCTGGTATTTAGTTCCCTCCCGGCTAAGTAAATTCTCTAATGCAACCTCTAGCTTATGTTGGAGATGTGGCTATGAGGAGGGGATTCAGTTCCATATTTGGTGGGCTTGCTCCAAACTGGATAGTATTAAGCTAGAACTTACTAAGCTTCTCTCATTTATTTTTAAATGCAATTTTGTCATCCACTCTTATACCTGGCTTTTTCATTTAGCTCTGCCCCCTTCAACTAGCGCATTTAAATCACTGGCAGTTAACATTTTATTAGCTATTAAAATATGTATTGCTAGAGCTTGGAGGAAAGTTGAATCCCCTACTTGGAAAGAAATAATGGATCAAACTACCCACCAAGCTAAGATGGAGAAATATTTCTATCTGATGAATCAAAATCTGCCTAGATATAATCAGATATGGTCCTTGTGGTTTAATTATATTAGGGATATTCATTCAAACGATTCTGTCTCTATCACATAGATACACTCTTTTGGGTGCTAACCTTAATTCCCGTGAGTCTCTCTCTGAATTTGAATTTGTATTACTTCTAGAATCCAAATTAATTATTGATGAAATTAAAACCTCACTTATTAGTTATATTTTTAGATCGGAGTAAATTTCAAGATCTTTAAGTCTGCATATAGTGGATTGTAGCAGGTATTTATCAAATTAAAGACCCCAATGGGTATAGTGTCCTCGGAGTACATTATAGTTACCGATAACTCATCCTCTACCCCTCCCACCGCCACTTTTGCTTGTTTGCGTCTTGCGTGTATGTGTATGAATGTAGGGTATTATGAAGATTTATATACGTCGCATTACTGTTTAAGGATATTAATGCAGTTTATTGGAAGTGGTCCAGAGTAGCTCATTTTTTTTTATTTTTTATTTTTTATAAGAATGGTTCTGTATCAGTAAGAGTTCTAACTCTGGTTTACTAAAGAATTGTTGTGGATATTCTTCATATGCTCTGTATGTTTTCGAGATGTGTTTTATCTATTTGAAAAATTCCAATAAATTATGTTGAAAAAAAAAAAATATAGCTTGTATTATTATAGCTGCTTGAAGCGTTTAACATTTTTTATTTAACCCTTGGTACCCCATGCTATTGCTCTGAAATTTAGGTTGGCAAATGGTTGGGATAAGTGGGTTAGTGTGTAGTTGAGTTAGAAATATAATTATATTTTGTATGTGTGTTTAAAATGCCCCATAAATGTCCCAATGTGGCCTTTTACCCCTAAACAACCTAACAACCTAACATCACTTTACTTAGGGGATGATACTGAACACAAAATAGGGTATTTTCTTGAAGCATCACTGAGCAGAATATCTAAATAAATAGGGGAAATGGTGAGTTTTTTTTCTCTCTCTCATTGTTTCCCTTTTCATATGGATTTCTAAGACTAAAAGGCAATTATACACCAATCAGCCATAACATTATGCCCCCTGCTTAATATCATATAGGTCCCCCATTTGCCAACAAAACAGCCCTGACCCATCAAGGCATGGACTCTACCAGACCTCTGAGGGTGTGCGGTGGTATCGGGCACCAACAGCAAGTCTTTTAAGTCATATAAAGTTTCGAGGTGGGGCCTCCATGGATGCATCCTGGTGCTATGTGTTCTCTAGCAAGGCACACACCTGGCCATCCATGCAATGTAAAAGAAAACATGATTTATCAGACCTGGTCACCTTCTTCCATTGCTCCGTGGTCCAGTTCCTATGCTCATGTGTCCATTGTAGGCGCTTTCAGCAACGGACAGGGGTCAGCATGGGCATCCTGACTGGTCTGTGGCTACACAGCTCCATACGCAACAAACTGTGATGCACTGTGTGTTTTAACATCTATCAGAACCAGCATTAATATTTTCAGCAATGTGAGCTACAGTAGCTTGTCTATTGGATTTGACCAGCCTTCACTTCTCACCTTTTCCTTCCTTGGATCACTTTTGGTACTGACGACTGCAGGGCAGGAACACCCCACAGGAGCTGCACTTTTGGAGACACTCTGATCCAGTTGTTTAGCCTTCACAATTTGGCCCTTGCCAAAGTCAGATCCTTATGGATGCTCATTTTTCTTTGAGGATTAAATGTTAACTTGCTGCTTAATAAATCCCACCCACTGAAAGGTGTCATAATAAGATTATCAGTGCTACTCACTTCATCTGTAAGCGTTCATAATGTTATGGCTGATCGGTGTATATATGTATGTTTAGAACTTAAGAGCTTTCTTTAAATTCCAAAACATATAACATGTATGGGTGTGTTAAATGACTAAGAAGCTTACATGTAAACAATCACACACCAAAAATGGAAACATTGCTCACGTCGCTGAGCCAGGTAAATTCATTGTCCTTCAGGGGTTAATGGGTTCAAATGCAACCAAAAGTGTAAAAGCTGGACCAAAACAAAACAAACTTACTTCCTTCTGCATCTTCATCTTTCAGTTGTATACAGGTTTCTTTTGATTTCTCTCCTACCACAACCCAATACTCCGAACTGCCCTTAGCTGAAATACAGACTCTCCTATCCTTTGAGGGGGGCAGTATGCGAGCAATACAGCCATCGTCAAAGTATTCCTCACACTTGTACTGTAATAAGACAAAACAGATTACTGCCGTGGATAAAAAATATGCATTAGGCAGGATAAACACACATAAGGGGTACAGCCTAGTTACAATGTCTGAAGTCTTAAGCTACACAAGAAGTTTAGTAAAAAAGATAAATTAAAAAAATAAAAAAAAATATATACATATAATATACATACATAACTAACATACACACATACATACACACATACATACACACACACACACACACAGGTACGTGATAATGCAAAAATAGCTTCCCCAACATGTACTCCTCCCACTAAAAATAGAATTAAAAAAAAAACTCCATACATATGGGGTATTTTCCTACTCAGGGCATGTTGCTGTTTACTCATACCAAATGATGGAAAATTCATAAAACAATATATCAATTGTGTGGGTATAGTTAACATAAAAAGAAGAGTGACTGGTGAACAAAGCATAGGGTGGCAAAACATTGCAAACATTGAAAAGAGATGTACACATTTACATTATATATAGAATCTCAACAAGAAATTAAACATCTCCCCAATAATACATCTTTGCAAACGTCACCATACCGTAAAATTTATCCCAGTCAGATACAAGTCATATTCAAAATCGTTATAAATGCTGTGTATAGTCTGTGGTTCTTCTTCTGTAGAAGGTACAAGAGGGTGCCAGATTTCCACAACAACGTTATTATCATCCCATGATGCAGACAATGTAGGGGGACCAATGATGCCTAGATATAACATAACAAAAAAATGTTTTTTTTTAAAATATATATATTTTATTGTAACCCCAAGCGGCAACTGACGTTCAAGGCACCTTATGCTGTGAAATATCGAAGCATTCAGCAACAGCAAAAAATATGCAGGGATGCTGCTTAATCTCTGGAGTGATCACATTTGCCATATTGAAAGGCAGCATGGCGCTGTCCTTCCAGCATGAGCTTTGGAAGAATCAATGATCGCTTCCGTCGCCCTGAGGGTGTTAGATGTCAGCAACAGCCAATGGTATCCATTGGAAAAGGATGGTGTTTTAATAAACCCTCTTGTCATTGATCACGGCATAAAGTAACAATTTTAAACAGTACCACTTTTTTGTGGTCTTTTTTCTTTAAGAAGTGGAGTTTTGTTAATAGCACCTTATTTTTAATGACATTTTTAATTAAATATTTTATATTTGGTGAATGTTTTAAATGCAGATAATTTTAATGTAAAAACGAAACACACTGTACGTCGTTACACAGGGGATATAAAAAGTTCATGAGACAAAGAAATCATGTCAGAAGTTTTTCCACCTTTAATGTGACCTATAACGTGAACAATTCAACTGCAAAACAAACTGGAATCTTGGGGGGGGGGGCACAGCTTACAATAACCTGGTTGCATAAGTGTGCACAACCTTAAACTAATACTTTGTTGAAGCACCTTTTGATTTTAATACAGCAAATCAGTCTTTTTGGGTAGGAGTCTATTAGCGTGGCACATATTGACATGGCAATATATGCCCACTCTTCTTTGCAAAAGCGCTCCAAATCTGTCAGATTGAGAGGACATCTCCTGTGTACAGCCCTCCTCAGATTACCCCACAGATGTTCATTTGGATTCAGGTCTGGGCCACTACAAAACGTTAATCTTCTTCTGGTGAAGCTATGCTTTTGTGGATTTGGATGTGTGCTTTTGGTCGTTGTCATGCTGAAAGGGGAACTTCCTAACGGACGACTGAAGGTTTTGTGCCAGAATTGCCTGTTAATGTCCAAAAAAACATGCTAGGGGTTATCTAGGGTTTATCTCTACGCTATTAGAATGGCAGATCTGCGGCAGTTGCCCAGGGGCCCCGCAGTGAATCACACTGCTGCCAGCAATCTATATCTAGTAACGTATCTATAGGGGAGGTGGCGAGCAGAGAGGCCGCCTCCCCTGGCCGGTCTTCAGGGAGTGCCGAGGCAGCTGCACGATTGTGCTCTCACGAACCAGCCTTACACATCAGGCACCCCTGTAGGCAGTGCATACCTAGCTATGCCTCTGCATACCCCACATATATAAATATTTTTATGTTCAAGATGGCCACATCCATCTCTCAAATAGTATTCTATAGGGGAGTAATTTTAATAGTTATGTTTAATGGGTTTGGGAGTAGTGAATGGGGGCAGGGGTTTATATTTCTTACATGTAGAGCGGATCCAAGTTTTTTTTAATGTTATATATTTTTTGCAGCATGGATAGAAATCACTCTAGGGATCTCTTAAATATGACACCGATGTCATAATATCACATAGGTCATTTTATTGTTTTTTTTAAACAATTTTTGTTTTGTTTTTTTAAAATGATTTTTTTTTTTTTACTTTTGTCCATTTGTGGGAAGAAGGAGAAACATTATTTCTCACTATTCCCTGCGATCCCTCTGTGTTGACCAAGCAAGTCTCAATAGATTAGCATTGGGGATTGCAATGCACATGATTGGCCTGCAGGGGATATCCTGTACTCTGCTGACCTTTTCAGTTGAAAGCACGATCTGGCATTCCACCGGCAGCCAGTAAGCCAAGAAATCTGGCTTCTGCTGACAGACAGGAGTCCAGGCTATCAAACAGCAGCCTGATCTGTAGTGCAGCTGCAGGGAGATGTGCCTGTACAGCCTAAAGGACGTTATCGGCTGTCTTTTTAGGATGTATAGGTACGTCTATAGGGGACTTTGGAAATATTCTCTGTAATCCCCCTATATGTAGTATTTCTTTTGGACCCGTCTTACAGATCCATGCATTTTACCTTAAAAAAATTAAACTTTCGGAGAAAGCCACTTGAGTTACAGGCTGCACACATGTTGGATTCTGTATGCGATATCCAATCTCCCAATTCTTGCTGCTCTCTTTTTAAGCTAGAGGCTATTTCAGAAATACATTTTTTATTTGCCACTCATATCTTGCAGCATGTGCCTCATTGGAAGACCTACCGTATTTGCCCGATTACAAGACGAGGTTTTTTCCAGAGCAAATGCTCTGAAAAATACCCCTCGTCTTATAATCAGACCTCAAATAGGTCTGCCTATGAGACTAAGATTCAGATCCCCCGCAACGATGCAGGGGACCTGGATCCTCCTGTGTTATGCCCCCCCCAACTGACTGGTACTTCTGAGCCCCGATGCTTAGTCCGGGCAGCGTGTAGAGCTCTACGCGATTTGTGTTATCGCGAAGAGCTCTACACGCTGCCCGGACTAAGCACCAGGAACTCGGAACCAGGGGACCTGGATCCTCCAGTGTTATGGCCCCCCTCAACTTACCAGTGCTTCTGAGTCCCCAGTGCTTAGTCCGGGCAGCATGTAGAGCTCTATGCGCTGCCCGGACTAAGCACCGGGGACTCAGAAGCACTGGTAAGTTTGGAGGGGGAGGGAGTGTTAAATGGGGGGGCATAAGGCATTTCTGGAGGCATTTTTCTCAATCACAGCTTTTATTAACAAACAATTGTTCACAATTGTTTACATGAATTAACATTTACTGGTAAAACCGTTTTCCTATAGGGTTGTCTTATATTCAGGCTTTTTCTTTTTTTCATAAATGTTCAGATTTTGGGGGGGTTGTCTTA